>JACEGR010001584.1:0-161165 GCA_014170235.1 Listronotus bonariensis | reverse complement strand
TTTGAAAAATAAGGAAACCGAAACAAATATATGTCGCCAAAAAACGGAAGCCGATACAGGATCGCACCCACGCACCGCCGCGACGCTGAGGTTCCTTTTCACTCAAGTTGGCGCCGACGTCAAATACGTCAAACATTCTACGTCAAACATTCTACGTCAGACTCCTACGTCATCCTAAACGACAAATTCCTACGTCAGACTCCTACGTCAGAGGGCTGACGTCAGCGTCCGCCAAGTGACCCCTGACGTCATGCTGCTATACTACCCCATCACACTACTTCCACGCTCATCGTGCAAGCCATTATTTCTAAAGTACCAATTTCTAACACTTCCATGCTTGTATATTCTTCTGCTGATTACGCACATTAGAAAAAATAAAAATCAATTTACCCGTAATAGTGATATTCACTGTTATGATACTCGGAGTTTTTACAGCACATCAGCCATTTTCTCGTTTCAGAAGCTTCTCCGGCAGGGCCGTATTAACCCTAGGTGAGGCGACCTAGGCTACAAGTCCCAGAGCGCCTATTTTGGGTGACAAAAAATTTTGAAGAGCAAAAAAAAAAAAGGTCCGTACCTCCGTTGGCACTATTTTCTTTTCAGGCGCCTTACTTCAATCCGAATTTTGATGACCAAAACACAAAAAAAAAGTCATTCCCTCCTTTTCGCGCCTATTTCATTTATTTCAAAGCACCTTATTCACACAGGAATTTCTTCTAATACCCACCCGACCTAAACTTTTTTAAAAACTCCTACTCGACCTTTTTAAAACTCCCCTGTCTAGCGCCTATTACTCCCCTGTCTGGCGCCTACTTTTTCATGGCGCCCTAGGCTGTAGCCTAGTCAGCCTAATGGATAATACGGCACTGTTCTCCGGTATACATGGGCATTAAGTGTTATAACAAAATTGGTACGCTAGCCGACATAACCTTAAATGAGAGATGTTTTATTAATAAAATTAAGGAATTTTTAATAATGCACGAGTTTTATTCTGTCGAAGAATTTTCAGAATTTTAGAGATTAAGGCGCGACTGATACAAATTTCTTTTGTCTGGTGAATAGTGTGAAACTTGATATTTGTATTTTTGGTATTTTAAATAAGTGACTAGTCTGATAAGTTTATACCCATGTGTGTAACCTTTGAGTGATGAATAAAAGTATTTGAAATATATTTTTTAACTAAGTTTTTGATTTTCGGATTTTCCAAAATATTTTTAGTGGAAATACAATATTTTTAACATAAATTTAAATTTTCATGAAATTTTATTTTTAAATTAAATTTTTATTTTTCATCTGTAGTGCCATACTTGATCATTCTAAAATTACTCCTTATACTAACTTGGGCACCCGGTATACAGTGGCGCAACTAGCCCCTGGTTTTTGTGGGGTCTTACGCCCCAGTTAATACAGTAATATATTGCCTAAAAACACTAATATATTTTAAGCGCCCAATAATTTTGGGGCCGTTTTGGGGCTAAGCCTTAATGGCGCCCCTGGGTATATAGCATCTACTATTGTGAAGTAGTGTCTGATCTAATCATAGCCATATTCTCATACAATTTTTTGTTTTAGATAAAAGATAGAAGAACCCTTCTCTTCTCTGGATTGTTAGATCCATCGGATAAAGTTAGACAATTTGTTCTAACAGAATTTTTAAGTTCGTGGTTGGAATTAAATGATAATAACATAATTGACTTCATGAAATCAGTCAGATTGGATGCAGATGAGAAAGATATCAAAGGAACTGTGGATCTTTATGAAAACATCTTGTGTAAATTTTATTTTAAGTATGTACTTTTATTTCAGTTTTTCAGGGCGATAAAGTGGAAGTACTATGTAGTCATGGAAGTAAATGGTGCACCGTTTTGTTTCTAATACGCCTTAGGGAGAAACGGGGATATTCGTATTTATTATAATACTGACTGAATCTCTAAAACTGCTTGATTTATGTCTTTTTATCAGTAGCAGTTTTAAGTTTGCTTTTAGAAAAAACTTAAAGTACCTATGATAATAATATTTATTTAATATACATTCTTTGTTAAAATTTGGAATAACACTTGAGTTATATCTCACCAGAATTAAACACCCCGTATAGAAAGTGGTTATTGTCTTATACAGTGAGGTCGCGTGGTTTGGAAAATTTATTTAAATTCAGTGGTTCATTTTTTTGAAAAAACGCCTGAACACGTCGATTTTTATTTTGGGCTGTGTTTTCTATAGCAAATTATGTATACAGATTGGCCAAAAACGCGACAACCATTCACTCTATTTTTTTTAATATAAACTTTTTTTAAACTATAAAGCTATTTTATCTATAAATTTATATTTAATTCTAACTATTTTTTATGTAGCGCCTTGTATATCTATAACAGTGATCGAGGAAATTACCGTCAATTATTTTTAAAACGTCAAAAGAAATAATTTGGAAAAGGGGATGTACTTTGGAAAAATGCTCAATCATGCGGGTCTTTATATACGGGTTTAGGATTTTTATGGTTTAAGTATTATATACCTGGTGGCTGAAAGATAAACGACGGCTATCTACTTTTTTTTCTTACTTTATGTTCATTAGTAAATTCCTGTTGACTTTAGGTATAGAACATGGTACATAAAACATAGTTAGAATTTAATACAAAATTCAAATATATAATAAAATAATTGTTGATAGATGTTTTATTTTTGGGTCACCCTGTAAACATGATTTTACCAAGAAATATTTGGAGCCACAAATAAAAATATTCGAGCAACCCCTGTATATTAAATAAGTTTACTAACATGACGTTACTATACGATATAATACGATTGAGCATTTAGAGTGGTGAAATGTTTACCATGTCAAAAAACATCCTCATTAAACTGTAATGAGTCTTATTTCTGAATTTATTCGGCAGTTCTTAAGGTAGGAATCCACGATGAAAGTTTTTTATGAAATTTTTGTGTCATAAGTTAAAAGTTTTCCTGTAAAAACACCATTTATTTTTATAGAGAAACTTCCAATTTTTGAATTATTACAAACAAAATTTATAAAAACTTTCATTGTGAATTCCTACCTTTAATGTTTAAAAAAAATGGCGAAATAATACTAACGATCAGTTTAGTTCCGTTTTTGCCAAATTTTCGAGAGTACTGTTTTTTAAAAAAAATTACTCAACCACATAGCGTGGCAACAGCGTGACGTCATACGGAATCTGTTTCTGTAGGGAAAAATAGAAATTTAAATTTTCAAAAATTAGCCTTACAGCCATATTTTTTTTTCTGGGAACTTTTCTGTAAAAAAATTGTCCTATATCGTTGAACAACAGCAATACTAAACATTTAGATAAAATTTAAATAGTCTTTAAAAATCAATTTGAATAAATTACTATGTCTTGAAGTATATTAGATTAGATACATACATATTCCATTTTTATTATTTACTTTTTAGAACAAGATCTTTAAAGGGAATTAAGTGAGGTTTTGATGTTTAACGAAGAAAAAGTTCTATCATATGAAGAACTTAATTGGGAAACCATAACTTACTGGAAACTGTATGTTGAATTCTTATCTCAAAATGAAGAAGCAGAAAACCAGTTAGCTAATATTATTCCGGAAATGGTTCATTTTTGTAGATATATTAAAGGGTAATTCTAAGCCGTCTACAGTAGACTGATTTAAAAAAATCGACAATTTTCTTTTTTTTAATTATATCGAAAATATTGTTGGAAATGATGAAAAAATCCTGTGAAAGCCACAGCCCTAATAATATTAAGAGGTCCCGCATGATACATTTTAATTTTCCATATAATTAATATTGCAATTCGTTATATTGTTCTTTTGAGTTTAGACTTTTATAATTCTTTAATGGTTCATCAAAAAGGCTAGACCAAATTATTTTCTTGTATAGAATTGAACGCTCTGCAAAAAATAATTCTTATAAATTTTTGATAAACGTACGCGTTTCGAAGATACTTAACTTTAAAATATAATTTTTATTTCCCTATTTCAATACAAAATCATTCGTATCTTTCTGGAAAAATCCTTGATCTTATCTTAAATATTGTGGCTTTTGTATTGGAACCATTTTGATTCTTCAAATTAACAATAATTAGTGTTTTAACAGCTTATTTTTTAGACAAACGCCATTTACTGCTTTCTAATAAATTTATTTTTGCATAAAAATTAAATCATGTTGGTCAGCTAAAGCCGCTTAATGTCAAAGTAAATCACGCTCTTATATAATTTGTGATGATAAACTTGCATATTTCTCGTAGGCTATTTAATAAAATATAAATTTTATTTTATAGGTAACCTCAAATCGCGTCGGTTTGTCAAAAAGTCTACACTCAAAAAAACAAGCATTCCCATGATTATATGGAAAATTAAAATTTATCATTCGGACACCCTTAATATTATTATTACGGGCTGTGGCTTTCACAGGATTTTTTTTATAATTTTTAACATTATTCTCGATATAATTAAGGAAAAATAAATAGTCGATTTTTTTTAAATCAGTCTAGTCCACAGGCTATGCGGCGTCTAATATTTCATTGTTTTTAGGTATACAGATTATTTAAACGATTCTAAGGGCGAAATTTTTTGGAAAAACAGCATATTATAAAGCAGTTGTTTCTCATTCTCAAATCTTTTGATTTGGCGGATCCCATAAGTAGACAAACTTTGCATAGACTGGTTGATTTTGTTTTAAAAACTGTAGATCTACTGGATGATGTCGTTGAAACAATTATAGGTAATACAAAATTGATGATCAATGCAGCTAAAAGCACCATTATCTAATGAAGATTAAATAGACTTTAGTCGCATTGACATTATGCATAAAAATATAAAAATTAGCAATTTTATGTACTTTTTTTCATAGAATCTAAAAAATATTTTGGACAATGACTTTGAATTAAAACAAATCACTTTGTGAAACGTTCGAGAGCTATCTAATGAAACCAAATCATAATTGGAATATAAAAATCCAAAGGCGAAGCTGGGATCGGCAATTAATAAATAATGAAAGCATTTAAATTTACTTTAAAAAAGTATGCATTTATTTATTTATCAGATAAAATAAAGAGTAATCAATAGGGTGTCCTTTATTTCCCAAATCGAGTTTTTGGCGATCGCCCCTGAACTTTTAGTTTATAGTCTAAAAATATATCCAATGGAAAAATGCTCTTTCTTCCTGATTTAAGCCGTGCCGAAATCATGTTGCTTTTTCCATTTAAATAAAATTGAATTATTGGACTTTTTTCTTTTTTTTTCTCCGACACAAATAGGTCGAAAAAATCTACTCATTGAATATTCTGGTGGAAAATTTAACTCTCTACAAAAAGGATTCTTACGAATTATCGATTAAGTCAATCCTTTAAGAGTTATTTACCGTTAAACGCTGAGTTAAGATTGATAGTAAACCGGTTTTTCTTTTTAAATAAAACACTCTGTATATTAAATCACCAATAAATAGATATTTTAAAGAGCTTTAAGAAAATACCACATTAGATATGTCTATCTCTTATAGTTTTGGAAATATGGTCATCCAAATCTAAAAAATATTAGGTAATATTGTGTCTATTTTATCTTCGACACTAAACTTAGTGTTTATAGCTTACAGCTGAAGATATAATGGAAAATTAACATAATTTTAAGATTTGAATGGCCATATTTTTAAACTATAAGAGATACGACATAGGCTAAGTCCTCTAAATCCTCTTTTTAAAATAAGTAAGTTTATATAATCATGTGTTCGCCACGTCTTTCTTGTTAAGATACAGGGTGTTAAAATTGTAAAAAGAAATGTTTTTGTAAATATCCCAAATATCCTTTACCTAATTTTGTTGTTATTTGGGTATTTCTGACATTAGGTGGCTAATTTAGCAGTAACTTAATATAATAAATCCAGTGGCGTCACGACCGGCACCTGAATGGATATTTCTTTCAAAAAATATGTATGCCACTAAAATGTGTGTAAATTTTGTATTTTTTCAGATTACCCAAATAATAATACAGCTTTAATAACTTCTAAAAAATGCTTATATAAGAAACATTGGAGGAATATCTTCTATAAAAAATTTGCTTTTTAGCAACCACAACAAAAAATTAAATATTATATCAGGGGCGGTCATAGGGGCGGGGCATGGGGAGCCATGACCCTCCCCCTTGGATGCGACATCCTTTCTATTTTATTGTGTTTCATACATGTCTAATGGCAAATATGGGCATTTATTGAGGGTCTCCCCCAAGGTTGGTCCGAGGGGTGAGGCTGATGATGGAATTGAAGAGTGAGGACCTTTTCAAATACGTGGGAAGGAGGTTTTGTGTAATTTTATAAAAAGAATGAAAGGTGAAAACAATAAAAAGAGTTTAAAGGACCTTTTTTTTGTTCTTCAAAAAATTTAAACCTCCTTTAAAAATTTTTGTTTTTTGCCACCTCACACACTTCTCCTCGGCCCATGGCCCCTCCCTCAGAAAGTCGATATGACCGCCCTTGGTTTATATCTAGTTTAACAAACGTTACTAAAAGTTTTTTAGATTTTTTTTGTATATTTTAATACCCACATTTGCTGACTCATGTTTATATAAACTTGTTTTCTTATTTTTATGAGAGGATTCCACCATAGAGGTTTATATTTTGGCGCCACAGTGCGTGGACAACCTTATAATTAAAGTCATAGAAAATGTATTTATTAAGTGTAAAAATATCTAAAAAAATACCTTCCAGGTTGTTTGGAGTCAACCATGTCAGACCCTAAAATTAGATGCCAGTTTGGTTGTGAAATTATATCCGATTTGTTGTATCCAATAGATTCGGCCGAAGATATGAAGATAGATCAAGAAAAAGAATTTTTGGTATGATATGATAACAAATTATATTTGCTATAGTATTTGCTTAAAAAGTTATGGTCGAGGTTATGATTATTTAAAATAAAAAGAAAACATATACAGGATTACATTACATATACAAATTTATTGGATTAAATTAACTTAAAGATAGGGAGAGGGGATTTCGGGATTTACTACAGCGCGGCACATTAATATAACGGAGAATACCTTGTACTCGGTTAAGTACCTCCACCAAATATGAATTCCGTATACAGAGCCGATCATAAAAACCATCAGAAATTGTCGAGCGCGTCAGATTAAGATAGAGTAAGTTAATTACAGTGTATATTCCACTAATCTAACAATTTGAGAGTGACGGAAAGGAAACAGAGGGCTACAAAGAATAACGTCAGTTTAACGTTTTCGAGCGTGGCTGTTTTTATATTTTGAAGAAAATAGATAGATAGATAGATATTCTTTATTTGCTGAATAACTTATAGTACATAGATATATACATATGGTGATATATACATATACTTGCACTGACGTTTTAGCATCGTCAACAAATTACAATAAAATTTAAATATTTAATTAATAGTTACAAAAATATTAAAATATAAAATAAAATAATTAAAATGTAATATAAGGTAAATTGTACACATAATAAATTATATCACAGAATAAAATTCCATGAAGTAACTACAATCCATTATTAAAATTAAACTCATAGTATTCTGCCAAATTGTATGGACATATCTCTATCAATAACTTTTTGTTGAAGTTCTAAATTTATTTAGACCAAAATTCTTAATTTTTTGTGGAAGCTGATTAAATAACTTTATTGAAGTTATAGAGAAATTTTTTGTGTTAATGTCAATCGGTGAGTGGGTATTATCACTTTACTTTTATATCTTGTGTCATAATCATGAACAGAACTATGAGTACTAAATGTGTTTGGATTGGTTTTGACATACAAAAGGCATTGGTGTATGTATAGTCCTGGCAGAGTCAGTATGTTAAATTTCCTAAAATATTCTCTACAAGAAGTCTTGCTTGTTACACCCGCAATAGTCCGCAAAGCCATTTTTTGTAGTTTAAAGACTGATGTCCAATTAGTTGAGTTACCCCAAAAAAGGATTCCATACATAATGTGGCTCTGGAATAGAGCCATATAGGCTTGTCTTACTACCATCTGTGAGGTGTATTCAGATATTTTTCTAAGCAAGAATATAACGCTTGAGAGTTTTGAATTAAGGTTTAGGATATGATTTTTAAAATTGAGCTCCTTGTCCAAATACATACCCAAGAATCTCACCTCATTGTTTTCTTGATTATCTGGTTTTAGGGAGAATTTAATGTTTGCGGTTTTGTCCAAATTTAAAGAGAGAGAGTTTGCTGCGAACCAGTTCCTTGCTTTCTGTAGAATTATTTCTGTTTTTGGTTCCACAGTTTCCAGATTTTTTCATAAAAATAAAATGTAGTATCATCAGCATATTGCAATGTTTTAATATTGCCCATATAGTGTGAAAGATCATTGGTGTATAGAATAAATAAGAAAGGACCCAGTATGGAACCTTGTGGAATTCCAGCAAGTACTGGAAGTGGCGTCGATCTTTGTCCATGATGATCTACACTTTGTAGGCGATTAGACAAGTAATTTTTTAGAAACTTGTGGGCATTACCCCTAATACCGTAGTGTTTTGCCTTGCTCAACAGTGTTGAATGACAAACACAATCAAACGCCTTTGAGAGGTCGCAGAAAGTTGCAGAAACCACTTCCCCCTCTCAAAGGCCCCAACCATGTCTACAATAAAACTTATAATTGCTTTGGTAGTGGATAAGCCCTTTCTAAATCCGTATTGTCGTTCATAAATTAAGTGTTGTTTGTTAAGAAAATCAACCACCCTACAACAAAATGCCATTTCAATAATTTTTGATATTATGGGGACTATTGATATCGGTCTGTAATTTCCTAACTCATCAATATCACCTTTTTTGTGTACTGGACATACTTTAGAGAATTTTAAATTTTTTGGGAAAGAACCTGTTAGAAAACACGCATTTATTATTATGGTTAGGGGTATTAAAAGACCCACTCGTAATTGTTTTAGTAGTTTGTTGCTTATTCCAAAAATGTCTTGAGCTGTACTATTGGACAAATTTTCAATTATTAATCTGACCTCATGTTCATCTATAGGAAATAAAAATATACTCCTACTGCTGTTTATTGATTCAGACGTGACAGTATCTGGATCAAGATCGGTTTTGGTTAGTTTATTTGAGATATTAGTGGGAATATTAACAAAAATGTATTAAACTGAAATGATGTCAGTTTTGTTAATTTTTTAAGCTTTTTGTTAGGTTTATTATCATTAATAATTTTCCATAAGGTTTTTTGTTTATTTGTGGAATTTTTTATTTTGTCTGAATAGTGTTTTATTTTTTGTTCTATAATTTTATTTTTATAAGTTTTCCTGGCTTGCTTAATTTCTTGTGATAAGTCAAGCCCATTATTTTGCCTTGCAAGGCCAATAAGAAAATTTATGTTTTCCCGTAATGTTTTTAATTCTGTATTATACCATTTTTTTGCCTTATTTTTTTGTGAATGGTTTTTGTTTTTGTAGGAAGGTGCGTATTAATCGTATTTAGTAATATGTTTGTTAGAGAATCAAACATGTCATCTACATTATCACAATTATTTAAAATCTTCCAATTTATTGAATTTAATTCAGTGATGCAATTATTTATTGTCACTGGATTAGTAGGTCTAAATGTTAATATTTCAGTATCATTTGATTTAGGATGAGTTACATGGTCCTTACGATTTACCCTCTGTATGTTTACAATACCTCTGTGATCAGAAATAAAATAATCCAATAATTCAGGGATAACGAAAAATTTATAATCCGATACGACCCGAACGATTTCCATAAGCTGAAATAATAAGGGGGCGTCCATAAATTATGTGAGGTGTTTTTTTCCAAATTTTGGACCCCCCTTCCCCCTTGGTGAGATTTTCTTCAACCCCCTCCTATCTAATCTTACGTAAGATTTATAGGAATAAAAAGTCTCAATTTCTCAAATCAAAATTAATTTTGTCATCAAAAAATTTTTGAAGAGGAAAAAAAAAAAAGAAAAAAAAGTCCTCCATGCAAAAAGTAACACTGCATCACATTTTTCTGTGGGGAGGCCTGCCACAATTTTTTAATTTTTTTCCTTTTTGTACATACACAAAGATTACGTGAGATTTTCATCGACCCCCCTTCCCCTAAAATGTCTCACGTAATTTATGGAAGCCCCTAATAGTATTTTTTGACATATTTAAAAGTTTATAGCTACTTCCCCAGCGATGAAAACGTATATATTATATAACATTTTTTCTTCTTATCATCTAAGCTTTGCAACCCAATAGATCTCTATAATGCTCGAGTAAATCCCCATTTAGCATCGTGGGGCCCCTACTATAAGTTTTTATAATTTTTTATTTCTAATAGTTTGATAAATGGTAACGTTACATTTTGTCATTTTTTTTAGAACTGACATGTCAAATTCTTTATTTTAGCTCTCCAAACTAACAGTTAAACTGAATTGCCTCCACGAAGAACAACAAAAAGTAATAGCAGCAGGTGAATATTTGGAAGCAGAGAGAATAAAACATGAGTTGGAAGACGTTACTTTCCAAATAAATAACCTTAAAAATTCAATGTATTCTGCACCTGTGGAAGAAATAAAAAAAACTTCCGACCTATCTACCATCTGTAAATGTCTCGATATTGCATGGGCCCTTTTGCGCACTGCAAAAGTAAGTAATAATAAAAATAAAATTATTTTGTTAGTGTTTAGGAAATACTTAGCTTTAATAATAATTTTTTAAACTTTTATGGGGGTTATCCCATGTGACGGCCTGTTTTTGAGGGATTTTTTTTTCTACGACCAGTAAATAAATGGAGCTTTAAGCTTATTATTATCTATAAACATATACTTTGAGGGTATACATTTAAATTTGAAGCTGAAAATATTCTGTAGAACATAAGTTCAGAACGACCCCGCCTCGAAAAAATGGGCTCGCACTACCTCTACGATTCCGGCTGCTTGGCTTATCTGAACCAAAAAAATTAGCGGCGTTTAAATCTGTAAGCCTAAATGCATTGAATGAGCTACGATCAAATGAATATACCAAAATTGGACTTTTAGTAGACATTTAAAAAAAAACGAATTTTGCGTTTTTTTGTTTTTTGGTATAAAAAAATCGAAATTTTTTGAAAATTTTATTGATCCTAGTTCATTCGATGCGTTTACATGTGCTACACTCAGCACACCTATAAATTTCAAGTCATTCGGTCAAGCCGTTTTTGAGATATGATGAAGGAAAGTTTGAAAAACCCAGTTTTAAGAAAAAAGCGTTTAAAATTTCAAGTCCGCTTGAAACTATGAAAATCTCAACTTACCCTCAATCGGCGATGCCTGGTCCATATGGTATTGCTTTTAATAAATAAATTATTTAATTTTAATGAATTCCTTTTTAAACCTGTAGAAACTTGTATAAACGTATATTTGTATAAAAAAGGGTGTCAGGTATGAAGCCAAATGTACACAATAGGGTGCACTTCGACTGCCAAGTCAACGCTCCAAACAACTCCTTCTTCTATCTGCTGTATCTTTAAAACGACTTCGAATTTTTAAGAATCACTACCGTAGTCTAGACATGTTAAGAAACCAGTTTATGAAATAAAAAAACATTTTTTGACACCATCACATGGGATAACCCCTCAACATAATTTATAATGTACTCTACCGAAAAACTAGAAGTAAACGTTTGAAAGGGTAATTTTTTGCCTGAAATGGGAGCAAAATGGCAAAAATCGCTCTTTGTTCCTCCTTGTCCTAATAAGGATATCTGCTCGCTCTTTGGCGGTAGTGTAATAGTTTATTGTCTTTAGTTTCTTAGCAACGAACCAAAGTAGAAAAAAATAAATGGTTTTTTCTTTTTATTAAATATTCTTATTAGAAATGTTAAAATTTCTCGATCTGCGAGTCTCTTATTTTCAGATCCGGATTAACCTATAAGCCAATTAAGCAATTGCTTAGGGCATCACGTTGTAGGGGTTACCACAAAGGGGGTACTTAATATAAAGAGTAGAAAAGAATGAAACAAGTATACTGTTGTTTCGGGCCCTTTTAAAGTGATTAAATAATTTTAACTACTTTTTATGTTTAAAAAAAAGTTGAAGACCTTTTTTTTGTCTTTATTTTTTTTTTTGGTTTTGAAATATGTATAATAACTTTTGTGGGTAACAATTGTGTGGACCTTTTTAAAATTTATAACTTTTGTGTTTACCAAAAGTGGGCACCTTTTTTGGTCGTCAACAATTTCATGGCTAGGGGCACTACTTATTATATTCTGCTGGGGTGTTATATCTAAATATTCCACAAATTACACATCATACATTGCAAAATAAGAATAATAATAAAAGTTATGTTTTTTTGTTTCCTTGACGTTTTGCCAGCACGAGTGGTTGGCATCCTCGAAAGGTTCCTAATAGACTACTGTGTCCCGGCGCGGACGTAGCAAGTATTTACAGGCAGCTTGGGTAAGCGGGGCCTTTTCCGGTTAGTTGATTCCGGTTGATGGAGGAGATGGCCGCGAAAGCCTTACACAATAATAGTATGTTCTTTTTAGGTTCCTACCTTACCACCCTCTCTAAAAACGCTAGAAAATGAATTTATTTCAGAAATGATGGCCCACGAAAATGAAATTATAAAAATGAAAGCCCTAAAATGTTATGCAATATGTTGTATTTATGATAAGCCCACTGCACAAAATGGAATACACATTTTTGCTGTTCCAGTAAGTTTTCTAATTATTTTATATTGATTATATTTATGAAACAGTACCCTAATTTTATTTTATTTTAAGGCAGTACCTAAAGGATTGTATCAAGTTTGTGATTTAGATATGGTATGTGTAGGGTTTTATTTCCAATTTCTTAACGTTGTTTGAGTACCAAAACATGCGGTTTTAAACGATACGATAGAGACCTATGGACTGTATCTTACAATTATTTAAAGAAAATGTATGGTTTACTTATTGTTCTTTCTTTCCACTCCCAACCACCAGAATCGTCAAAAAGTGTTACCTTATATTAAAATCTATTTTAATTTTTTTTTAAATTGTTTATTAGTTTCCGGGAAATTCGCCCCAAATTTCGGTGTCAATAGCCAATGGCTCACCCTTAGATAAAAAAAAGAAATGTGTAATGTTTTGCGAATTTTTGCTGTTTTCTGTTTCTGGTTTAGACGGGAACCTTCTTATTTGAAATGCTACACCCAGTATATTTTTACTAATTTGAATAGAAAATGATATTCCGAGTACAATGGTATTACATTTGCATTCATGGCACTCTAGATTAAAAATTAAAAAAAAGGTTAGCTGTCAAAAAGTGTCATTGTACTTGGAATCTTATTTTCTATTCAGTATAGTCAAAATATACCGTGGTATCATTTAAAATATGAAAGTAAACACGGATCGATCTATACTGTACAGGGTGGCGCCTTTTTGTTGACCTTGCAGGGTATAGCAAAAACTAAAAGAGGTAGAACAAATCTGATTGCGCAATGTTTATTTTGATTTTTGAAACAAATTTAGTGGTGAAAGTAAATCATGGCTAACTTGATTTGTTTTGGAGATACTAAGTGTCTTTCAAATTTTGTCAACTTGGCCAGGTACTATAACTCCATTTATATTAGATATAGAAAAAATATGTAAATAGAAAAGTTTTGGGGATTTTTTTCATAGAATTCAGTGGCCTATCTATATTTTTACCATTGACTTTTATTTTAAAGTTATAACACAAAGTTGGGATTTTTTAAATGAAACACCCTGTAACCTTTATTATCAGTTGAAAGGTCTCCTTAAAAGCCATAAGAAATCCCACATTTGATATTTCTATTTTTTAACAGTTTCGAAAATAATATGGCCATCATCAGATTTTTTTTAACGAAACAACCTGTGTATTATATTACCATATAAGAGATAGATATTTCAAAGAAATTTAACAAATTACTACATTTGATATATTAAACTCTAATATTCTTGGAAATATGACTATATAAATCTAAAAAATAGTAGAAATACGCACTAAGAATTGGAAGCTCAGATTTCCAAAACTGTTAGACAACATTATTTTAAATGTGGTAAATTCTTAAAGGTCTTTAAAATGTCTTTTTAATGGTGATAAAATACAGCGTGTCTACTAAAGTTCTTAACAAATGGGAAACTTTTTTATTATTAATTTTACGAAAAAAATGTGTCTCTTCATAAAAAGTCCTGCTTGATGAGAAAATACATTTCCACTAATATATTTGAAAGTTGGATGTACAGGGTGGCTTAAAAATGACTTGTTTCCAAATTAAAATAAGGGTTATTTCCTAACTACGGTACCAAACTTTAAAGGGTGATTTCTTATGTTATTTTATGAAGAAAAGTTTCTATAAACAATGTCCGGACTTGCTTCCTTACTGAGATACAGGGTGTTAAATATTTTTTAAAGGTCTGTTTGTTTTTATATATCTTAAATACGAAGTCAGAACAAGAAAAATGTACTACACTAAAAATTTGTATTTTTCGGTTGCTTTAAAGGAAAAAAATATAAAAACTGCATAAAAACCAGTGGTGTACATTTTTTTCAATAATATTGGCTTTTGTGCCCACTGTACGCCACTGGCGTTTTATGTAGTTTTTATATATATTTTTTTAAAGCAACTAAAAATACAACTTTTTAGTACAATACATTTTATTTGTATCTGGCTTCGTATTTAAAATATTTAGAAACAAACAGACCTTTAAAAAATATGTAACGTCCTGTATCTCAGACCCGAAGCCACTCCAGACATATGTTTATAAGAACTTTTCTTCATAAAATGACATAAGAAAACACTCTTTAAAGTTTGGTACCGTAGTTAGGAAATAACCCTTATTTTAATTTGGAAACAAGTCATTTTAAAGCCACCCTGTACATCCAACCTTCAAATATTTTTGTGGAAATGTATTTTCTCATCAAGCAGGACTTTTTATGAAGAGACACTTTTCGTAAAATAATTAATAAAAAGTTTCCCATTTGTTAAGAACTGCGTGTCTTCGGGCGCTGTATACGTGGTGATTTATTTTAAAAATCCATTTTATTATCAAACTTCTGACGATGGCTATATTTCCGAAACTAATAGAAATTAAATATATTAAATTTGGTATTTTTACGACTTTTAAGGCGAAATTTCTACTGGTGATAAAATATACAGGGTGTTCCGTTTAAAAACCCAACTTTGTGTAATAACTTTAAAATAAAAGTCTATGAACAAATATAGGTACCCCACTAAATTCTACGTAAAAATCCCTAAAACTTCTCTATTTCCTTTTTTTTCCTATCTCTAATATTAAGCGAGTAATAAGTGCCTGATCAAATTGACAACAATTTAAAAACACTCTGTATCTGCAAAAGAATCATAATTTACTTTCATCATTAAATTTGTTCAAAAATTGAAATGGAGATTGCCCAACCAGATTTGTTATATATCTTAGACTTTTAGCTATACCCTGCAAGGTCAACGAAAAAGCGCCACCATGTACACTGTACAACAATTCAGCCTCCAATTAATCTACTGGTAGTGCATAAGTGGATTAAAATTTACAAAAATATGTGATAGGATTCGTGATGAATAACGTTTCAACGGGTACAGTCTTGCATGATAACTCCTGTATTTTTACGGCGCGCATAATTTAAATTTCTCTGACAATATTGTACCACGACAACTACCTTAAGGTGTCTAAAACACTATTATATCTAAACATTTTTAAAGATTGCAGCTTATCAAGCTGGCGAGGAATGCGACACCCAGACACTTGTGGTATGCATATCGGCTGTCTCAGATTTAATACGAATTTATAGCGCCGACTTAATGGCAGAACCAAATGAGGATCAAATCTCGGACAGCATGAATGAGGAACACGAAAAAGTTTTTATTGGGGGAACTTCTTTGACGTCGCTTATACAGGGTTTGGTAGACCTAATGGATGATGAGGTAATTAAATAAAATACAAATGTGTGATTGTATTGCTGGCATTGTCGATATTGTATTAATAATTTTAAAAATAATGACAATAACAAAACAAAAAATAAATATTGAAACTCATGTTGCATTATTTATATGTGTTATTTTCGTCTGTATTAAAATAAACAGTGGTGTAAGAAAGTAACATAATGGTCAAATATCTTATGACTTAATAACTTTGCATAATACTGCTGGAGCTATCGTTTGGACAAAAATTATAGATAAAACTATAGATATACAGGAAGTTTCATCTAGGCATGGTAGACCAAAGTTATCTTTTTTAATGGAACAGCCTGTATAGTTTTGAACATTTAAATTTGGCGGTACATTCTAAAAACATTTTGTATAGGGTAAAATGCATCTCCATTTAACCGTTTTCGAAATAATAATATGTGAATATTTAAAAATTCATAAATTTTGAAGGTACACTAAGCTGAATTAATTGGTTAAAACTATTTTTTTAGTTTTCCAAAATTTAAACACTCCTTTAAGCGTCACCACTTTAACACTAGCGTATGGTGCAGATGTTTGATTAAAAACACAAATACTTTCATGCTAACATAATGATCAGAGGAACCAATCTGATGCTTGCCGCTAACCGCTTGTATTATAGCCGAGGCCTTAAGTAACTTTTATTTTAATTTTTTTTTGTAAATATATTCTTTACTGCTTTGTTGTTTAACAAAATCTACTGGAATAATGAGATCAGGATTTTATCAGTGGCGGCTTGTGACATTTTTTAGTGGAAGGGCACAAGCAAAAAAAATAATAATAAAATGTATTCAAAGTTACCCTCTATTTAAAAAGAAAGTCCATTCGCCTATTTTTCTAACTGCAGAATACTTTGATCACTTTATTATCAAAATCGGGGATGCACTGTCTATAATGTTTTTCGACAGATTCTGCTATATTTTTGAGATTGTTTACCCCATGTTTAGTCCACACTGTTATTTCTTTATTAAACAATAAGCATACAAAATAAAACAGTTTATTTGTAACACACATCAGTCATATTTTCCATAAATAATGTACTTATTAAAAATTCTGTTGTATGTTCCAGTTTATTTAGTAGATGCATAATTAATTTGAAGATCGGGAGTAAGTCTTGCTTTTTTTTTAATTAAAAGTTTCTGTTCAAAAGGCAAACTGTTGTTCTGTAGTGGGAACTGCGCCGCATTTATTTTTAGTTGTGGACCCATTTCTAAATTATCACATATAACATCATGTAACTCTGAATATACGAAAAACCAGAACTAATTAACTAAAACTCTACCGGCATTTCCGTTTGACCTTCGACTTCTGCCTGGGGACACGTAAATTTATTTGTGTTCATTTAGTGTACTAATTTTGCGTAAAGAAGACGGTTGTCACGTAAGCAAACTACATGAGACAAAGTGGACAGAATACTCGCGTTCCCCGGCTTGCAAAAAAACTTTTGATTTTTAGGCGTTGAAGCAAGGAGTAATTTGGAAGTAAGTTTTGAGCAGTGTTTAGAAGTATTTTAATGGGATAAATCTATGAAATTAAATTATATTTAACCAAATCGTTGTTTTTATATTTTTTTGAAGGGTGGGCAAGTTCCCTTGTGCCCTTTAGTACAGGTCGCCACTGGATTTTATTGTCTATTTTTTCTGTTTCGTGGTATATTATCCTGTATTACTGTTTTTTAACAAAATCTTTTTACAGCAATATGAAATTCAATCAGCTGCAATCCAGGGATTATGCAAATTGGTTTTAGATGAAAGAATTCATTCTCCGCAATTAATATCTAGGCTTATTCTGAAGTGGTGTCATCCTTTTAACAAAGGTAACGTATTGATATTTTTCAATGAACTGTTACATTCTCGTAATATAACGTTTATGTAATTGATTGCTGAGAAAATTACACTTGATTATAGTTCATTTAAAAAAATAATAACATTTTGTTTGCGCCTAATTTAAACTAACATAAGCCAACTTTAATGCTGATTTAAGAATGACAAAAAGCATGTTCAAAAGATAAATTCCTTAATATTTTCAAAAAATATATTTGTACTTCAGGATTTTAGTAATAATATAAAGTAAAAATGGTAAGGATCCGAATTACAATCTACTTACCAGATAAAAACAAAAAACTATTTTAAATTGACACTTTGTGGGGTGTATCGACAATTGTGAGAATTGTTTCAAAAAATCATAGCACTGATAATGTTTTTATTCAACCCATTCGCGATATTTTACTTTAAATAACTGTAATATGTATGATAAAATATAATTCCTATCTTAAATTTTTAAAATATTTATTTTAAATACCATATTTTGTAGTTTTATTGTATAGAAAGTATTGATTCAGTAAAAAAAACACATCATCCCTGTTTTTCTGGTGATTACGTGTCATCAAATATAGAGATTTTTTTCTTTTGTACCATTTCGAGCAAGCGTTAAATGTATTCTCACCACAGATATAAAAAAGCTATTAAAAAAAATCAGTATAACTAAATTTTAGATGAACCGGAAAGTGAATCATTAAAACAGTACATTGGATATATATTAGGAAAAATACCTCACTTACCAAATAGCTCGGAACAGCTAGAGGGCGCTGTATTAACTACAGTTAATACTTTGGCAAGAGCACCCAGAATAAGTCCTCTTGCTGATATTGACATTGACAATATAGCTAAGTTTATGTTGGCTCTATGTAAATTATCGTCAAAGGTAAGATATGTTTAGATATTTCTTTTGTTTTTAACACAATGGCGGTAGCCACGTTTTCGAAAAAGAATTTTAGGTCAGCTGATTTTCTGATATGTTGTTCTCCTTCCTCTTCTGGATAGACCCTGGGCTGTCTGGCCGGTGGTAGTGGTTGCGTTTATTAGTTCGCATCCTACCTGTACCATCCAAGGTTTTAAAAACATTTTAAGAAGCCTAATTTTCAATTTCTTGTTTTAAGATAGGTTTACCAAACATATTTTTTTATTACCAGACACTTTTATCATTGCTAATTATACATTCGTCCCCCTTCTAACTTCTGAACCGTACGGTATATTTTGATGAAACTTGGAACGATAATATATGACCAAGGTCTGCATTTTTCACAATCAGTAATAGCTCTAAATGTCAAGGTCACAGCTGGGCGCTAAGACAACCGCTACCGCCAGCTGTGGATCTACATTAAAGAGGAGGGAGAACAACATACCCAAAAATCAGCCAACCTAAAATTCTTGTTTTTCCGACGTTGTTACCTCCCGGACTAAGGCTTAAAACAGACGAGGCGGTTTTTGCCGACTCGGCGACAAAGCAGTCTAAAACATACGACTTGGCAAGCTGCGACTGCTTGCTACAGAAAAATCAAGTGTCTCGTTGTTTTCACGTTTAGGTGAAAAACACAGGATGCTGTATTTAACGGTGGGCGCCGCGCCGCTAGCAATTGAATCGGTTATCTAAGAAACCTGTTGAGTGCACTTTATTAAATTTTTGGAAAACTACAAATAAATTCTTGGGTGATTTTAAGAAAAACAGTTTAATATGTCATAAATGAAGAGTTCCAAATCATAACGCTGTTTTTGGCAAAACTCAATTTTAGAACGCTGCGTTTTATTATTTACGTTTAAACAGTTTTTAACCAGAATATATTGTGACGTGTATATTTTGAAATACTACTTGACGTCACTTGGGCAAATATACCATATGGAACTATCTTCTTGGGACAATGAGACCGGTGGACCATCAAAACTAACTTTGCATTTTTTAAAAACCAACTTAACTTATTTAATTAACTAAATTTAGTACGGGCATACCCCCGCTAGGAGTAGCCCGTACGGGGGCTTAACTAAAACTTTAACTTTATGCTTGACTTCACACTTACTACCTCTTATCTAATAAATCCCTTTAATTTCTTTCTCTCTTCTTTAAATATCAAATTTTCCAGTGTTTGTTTTGCATTTCTACGCTACCCAGTTTGTTTAATGTTTTTATTTTATTATTATAAAAGTAACCCAGAAAATTGTTTAATTTATACTTTTAAGACCTTGACACCTCACGTATATTTTTATGTATCAAATTTGCCAATGTGAAGTAAACTAATTAAAATGTATACTTATTTTAAAATTCCCAAAAATGTATATTTTTAAAATTCCCAAAATGTATACTTTTTTTATACTAGGTGTTCACATATGCCCCCTTCTTGAAAGCGTTGGACCCACAACGCTATTAGAAACCAGACAAATTTACTTTAAACCCTTAAAAAAATTAGCAATATTACCGAAAACGATAGTTCCATATAGCTTACAACAATTTAAAAATCTAACAATATTTTACCTAATATGTAAATTACCGTAAATAACCTTAACTTTTTTAAGTTTTAAAAATATCAAAAAGTTTTATCTAAGATTTTTTTCAATAAATGTAAACAAAAAAATGTACAAATAGCCTTTAATCCAAAAAATAATTAATTGATTTGACTTTTTTTTCTAAAAAATAAAAGATTTGTCATTGATCATAAAAAAAAGTTAAATTTTTTTCTATTGTTAACAGAATAATTTCTAAATTTGAGTTTTTTTTTAAGTAGTTTTATTTAAATATAGTTGTAACGGTTAAGATTATTTTTAGAGGAAAGTGGCCTAAATTTTATACCTCCTATATTGAACACTTTAAATACATAGTATTATTACTCATTAACTTTACTACATATGTACTATACAAAAACATCTGACTTGGTAAATAAAAAATGTTTATTTGAAACTAGCTAGCTCAGCATTATTAGAAATGGTCTTGACCTTTCCCGCATATTGTATATCATCAAAACAATGACCCTTTCATAACTTAATATTACATATACGGTGGGTTAAAAAAGAGTTATTATCAAATTTTACTTTTAGGCTAGTTTTCTCTGTATATTAAATCATTATTATTATTAAAAAAAAAATTCTTCTAAGTAAATAATACAACAAAAAAATACAATCAATTAAAAAAAATCACAGATTTACCTAAACACATCACACAACACTCGATGACAAATAACATACTGTCCTCGATTGTCCTTCCCTTTGTTGAACTGTACCGGTCCACCTTGCCTCCCTGTCCATGTCCTTGATGGTGCGTTCCATTGGCCATTTGTCCCGTACTTCTTCTCCACGTACCATTGTCTTCCTTTCACTCCCATTTTCTTCTTCCACGTCAGGTTACTACAACTTCATGCCAATTTCCCCATATCCTGAGCTTCCTCAGGGCCGCTAGATAGTCTTATACCCCACCATTCAAGACCATAACTTCAGAGCTCTTCCCCATACTAGAGCTGCGGCTTCCAGTGCCAATGCAGCCTCATGCTGCTTCTAAACTCCGTCTTCACGACGTAAAACAACAACTTCAACGCAAATAACTATTTCATATTCTTCTTCAACAACTCTGGCTAACACCATTTAGCCATATTTCAAAACTGAAGATATACCTTATCTTCCTTTTCTTGTAGCTACGCTGCTACCTCCTTGCAGCTACGCTACGCAACATATTTTTCTCCATCTTCGTCATTTCACACACATTTCTTCTTCGAGGAACGGGACGCCTTTACCATAAATATGGCATTTTCTTCCACAAATACACTGAGGGGTAGAAGGGCGTACCATGAGCGACTTTTCCTATCGCATCACAAAGGGCACTGGAACTGGGGCGGGCACAGCTTACCATAACCGACGTTTCACAAAGGTCACTGGGACGCCTCCACCATATGTGACGTGGATTTTAAAATACATACATAGGGACCACTTGACGTCACTGGGCAAATGTACCATATGGAACTATCTTCTTGGGACAATGAGACCGGTGGACCATCAAAACTAACTTTGCATTTTTTAAAACCAACTTAACTTATTTAATTAACTAAATTTAGTACGGGCATAACCCCGCTAGGAGTAGCCCGTACGGGGGCTTAACTAAAACTTTAACTTTATGCTTGACTTCACTCTTACTACCTCTTATCTAATGAATCCCTTTTAATTTCTTTCTCTTTTCTTTAAATATCAAATTATCCAGTGTTTGTTTTGCATTTCTACGCTACCCAGTTTGTTTAATGTTTTTATTTTATTATTATAAAAGTAACCTAGAAAATTGTTTAATTTATACTTTTAAGACCTTGACACCTCACGTATATTTTTGTATCAAATTTGCCAATGTTAAGTAAACTAATTAAAATGTATAATTATTTTAAAATTCCCAAAAATGTATATTTTTAAAATTCCCAAAATGTATACTTTTTTATACTAGGTGTTCACAATATTATATATATTATTATAACATTTAACATACATATATAACATTTATAAAATATTTTTTTTTAACTCCAGGGTGTCAAAGTTTTAAAAATATATTTTTTTTTGATAATATTAAATACATTTTGAATATTGAAATAAAACTCGGTATCTAAAGGGTTTTCTGAGATGAGCTATTCATATCTGATGTTAATTTTTAGGTGTTAACTTGAGGACGCTACCTACACTACTTTGAATTTCTCTAAAACGTCCCAATTTTTTTGTGCTACTCTGTAAATGCCATCTAAGTAAAGTAGTTATTTCTCCTAAGCTTTCTACACAAAAAAGGTGTACTTTCTAAGAATGGCTCTCAGCTACCGTTTTTAAGATATTTGCATTTAAATGCATTCAAAATGTATATGGATAAATACATTAAATCATTGGTTTACAATGAGGCAGTTGTAATTATAACTAATACGTTTTTTAAAGCATTTTTGGGTTGGACTAAACAACTTGTCTTTTTTTACAAGTGGGATGCGTATACTTAATGGATTTATACAGGGTGAGTCGGGAGGAACGCACTAAACTCCAGGAGTGTATTGTACCCGTAAAAATAGTTTTAAAAATCCATACGTTCTTATTCGATACTCATTTGTTTTCAAAATATCGCGTAAATAAAATATTATAAAGTTTACCGCTTTTTATCACAAATGATAAGTACCGGTTGTTTGATCCGTTTTGTTGTTCAGACATTTGTTAGTTTCAGTGTGTTTGACGCGATGATTTTCGAGTTTGTACGAATAAAGTCTTATAAAATGCCACATATCTATTTAAATTTAGAATATGCAAATATGGTTTTAGTTTACGGCTTCTGTAATGGAAATGCTACAGCTGCTGTTCAAGAATACCGTCGACGATTTCCACACCGGTGGTCCTATTAGTTGGCCTTCAAGATCTCCAGACCTCACACCACTGGACTATTTTTTGTGGGGCTGGTTTAAAGATGAAGTGTACAAAGTGAAAGTCGAAACTCGGGAGGCCCTAATTCGACGCATTAGAAATGCGGTAGTGCTTCTTAAAGAAAGACATAACTCACTCAAAAAAGCAACAGGAGCCCTTCGCAAACGAAGTAGAATATGTTTAGAGGTTAATGGCGGTATTTTTGAACATTTGTTAAAACAGCACAATAATTAAAACTATGTTAATGTAGGAAATTTTGTTTCTTTGTAATTACGCCATATTTTGAAAACAAATGAGAAATTCTTAAAATTATTTTTACCTGTACAATACACTCCTGGAGTTTGGTGCGTTCCTCCCGACTCACCCTGTATTTTTGTCTCAGAAATTTTACCCTTGCTTTATATATTCGTTAACTAACTTAATTTATATTTTTATAAAACTAATTCATATTTATATTTTCAGGGTCAACAAATACATGCCAACATTGCATTAACAATTTGTACTAAAATAAATCAAGATCCAGACAATAAAATTAATAGTATTTATTCCAAAATGCTGTTATTGGTTGATATTCCTGATGATGCAATGATTAAAAATGAATTAATGGCACTTTCTGAAAAAGCAAGAGAGGTAAGAATTTTAAAAGGATATACTCATATTACACAGTAAGTGTAGAATCTCATTAGAAAACATAAGAAAAATTCATTTATACATGGGCCTGCAAATTTCACGTTCTCAATAATAATACAGTGTGTTAAACTTTTCAAAAAACTAAAAAATTCGACAACACTTATTTTAATAAAAATTGTTAGACTGTATATACCTAAAGCTTATTTAAAGAATTATTTATTGTTGTTGTTAAATTATCTATACTAATATTATAAAAAGGTAAAGTTTTTAATTTTGTTAATAAGGGCTAATGTTCAAAAATACTGAAGTATGAATAAATATGAATTTTTTTCACAATCTGAAGCTACACTATTCAGGAGTGCTATATGCTATATTTTGTGGTGATTGAACAAAAAGTTAGGAGAAAATTATAATTAACGCCCAACGAAAGGTCGGCCAGCTTCTAATAAAAAATTATAAAACCTAATTTACAAAAGAAAAAGTTCCCACAGAGCTTATTTTATGGTTTTAAAATATGCAATAAAGTGGATTTTTTTTCTCTAACTCAACAAAATATGAGAAAAAAAATATAAGAGACATAAAAGCTATAAGTTTATTTGCCTAAACTAAAAAAGCACACAAATGTTAGACACATTTACAAGGTCAGTAGCGCACCGTTTTTGTTAGAAATTTTCTTTCAGTTGCCGTTCGAGACGCCACTAGACTTATAAAATATAATTAGGTAAGTTATAAATAACAGCCCTATTATCATAAATAACATTGTTAAAATAAAACAAAATTGGGTAAAGGGTATTTAAGATATTTAAAAAAAACATTTTTTTATAAGTTAATCACCCTGTATCTTGAGAACCAGGAATTTGCGGACCAAGTTTTATACGGACTTTTTTTCATATTTTTAATAGTACAATATGTCCTTAAATTTTCTTTCCATAATTCTTAACAACATAACAACATTTTGTAACAGCCTTTATAGTAAAGTGACCACACGTCCCGATTTGGGCGGGACAGTCCCGATATATAGAGGAATGTCCCGCGTCCCTACAATTTTAGAAAATGTTCCGATTTATTGAAAAAGTCCCGGCATGGGGGTGGCACCGTGTGTAAAGAGGGAAGTTTTTTGCGTTTTGTTCAGGACTAAAAAAATATTTTCAAAGGTAAGGATTTTTTGCTCTTCAAGAAGTTTTTGATGAAAAGGGCAAAATATTAGATTTCAGTTGTCCCGATTTGTAACTTTGAAAAGGTGGTCACTTTACTCTATAGCCAATAATATTTCCGATATAGGAAATGGAACATGTGTTTTACAACTGATATTTATTTTAAAATACTATGTTAGTTAATCTTGCCTTTAAAATTGTTCTCGAATGGGCTTAAGTGATGGTGAAAAAATATTTTTACTGAAACCCTGTATATTTCAAATCTAAGCTTCATTATACGTACATTATTTGTATAAACACAGCACATGTAAAGCATGTCAATAGTACAGTGCTTTAGTAAAATTCACGTGCAACCCTATGCACAATATGTGTGAAGATATATTTAGTATAAACATAAATATCTAATTAAAGTTTGTATAAAATTTAATTAATTTTTGGTTAAAGGTGCTGACGTCCCCTTCACACGAACATTACAAATAACGCGTTTTAGACGGTTGTCAACTATAAGCCTTAAACAGAGATATGACATATTTCTATTGTATGTGTTGTTTAACAATTAATACTGTTCTGTTAAAGCATTTTTACTATGGAATCACAAAACAATGCTCAATTTTTAGTCATAGGTTTGAACGCTCCCTTGCTGAGATTTATTGAGCAGGATCACCTATTAGAGTCTAAAAATACCCTTATTTTGCATTCTCCAAGTTTCTTCTTTAAGTAGATAATTTTCTATAATAACAGTTTAATTAATTTTCTCCCTAAATTACACTTGTGCATCAAAATAATCGATAATTTTGCTTGAAAGCGTATTGCCTAAAAACAGCTAGAGTTCATTTTCATATTTTCGGGAAAGAGCCCGACTCCGAAGGAGGAGGGCTCTTTCACCAAAATGTTAAAATGAACGAGAGTAGTTTTTAAAAGGCAATACACTTGAAAGCTAAATTATCTGATTATTTTAATGCACGAGTGTAATTTAGGAAGAAAATTACTTGAAGAAAGTGAAACTATCAAATGAAGAAATAAAAATGTCTAAACAATTTGTTTAGCAATACGACAAAACCCAAAAAAGCTGTTGTTAGGATTTGGTTGTCAATAAAAACGTGACAGTGCAATTTTCAATTTCTACTATGAAATAATCGCTCTAATCAAGCGATAATTGTTGAGTAGACAAATGGGTTAGTGTAATATTCGCCCTAAATATCCGACCCATAATATTAAATTTGACGATTAAATCCATCTTAGATTCTGGAATAACCTTACAAATCTCAGCATAAAATTAAAATATGAACTTCTTCATTCCACTTTTTCCAACGACTAAATTTTAGTTACGCTTTCATCGTTTATGATATTAAAATAAGTAAAAATAATACAATACTTTGATATCCTTTTTAGGAGACAACAGACAAAACTACCTTAAAAAATATTACCAAGTTTATAGCCAATCTTAGAGAGATACCAAGGATTGATGAAAATATGTCGGCAATACCAGAGGACCCAGAGCAATTAGAGCAACCATGAACCCAAAAAGAAAATTATGAAAACAAAGGCTTTGTCTCAGAGTTTCTGAAACTTTTTAAACTTATTATGCAATATGCCTTTTCTTTAAATTAATAAATAAGGCCCCGTGTAAATTATTATAAAAGGAATACTTTGTAAAAAGCGCTTCGAGCCACCTTTTCGCGATATTAGCGTTGAAGTTATTTAGTGCAACCCAAAAGTGCCTTGAACAATAGCATATTAGCCATAACTACAACTGCCTCATTTTAAACGAATGATTTAATGTATTTATATTTATCCATATACTTTTTGGTTGCACTAAACCACCTAAATGCAAATATCTTGAAAACGGTGCCCCAGAGCCATTCTTACAAATTATACCTTTTTTGTGTAAACAGCATAGGAGAATATACTGGTAACACCTAAAAATTAACATCAGATATGAATAGCTTATGGCAGAAAACCCTAAGATACCCAGTTTTATTACAATAGTCAAAACGTGTTAATCATAATCAAAATAATTTTAAAATATTATGTATCACAGTTAATATTAACTTTTCTCCTGAGGTAAGTTTACTTAAATCGCAATATTTTAACTCTGCGATTACCCAGTTGAATTTTGACCCATTACTTAGAGACTACCCTGCATTTTCCCATGACATAAGAACAAAAAATTGCAATATTTTAAAAAGCATGATTATGGCTGATTCCCACCTAGAGGTTTGCAAAAATACCGTACATGTGTTTACGGTTGGTATCATCAAAAGACATGATTCTCGTTCAAATGTGTGTAGCTATGGTTTTGCCCGTTTCCTTGAAAAAACCCAGTTAGCCCATGCGTCACTGTAAAGTGAAAATGTGCCAAAAAATATCATATTTTCTCTTAACAAAATTAAAAGCTAGATGTTCTTGACATTTTTTTTGGGAAGTGTTAAATAAAAACCATTGACTAAACAATTTACTTTAATTACAAAAATAAGTGGCCAAATTTTTTTATTTTAGTTTAATAGATTTTATGACTAGATTAGAATTATATATTTTATACAAAATTACTCAAATAGTTATTCTTAAATAATTTTACTTAAAATATCTATATTTTTTATTATGTTGTACATAAACTTAATAAATTGAATTTTAAATAAACGAGTATTTACTTCTCTTAGAGCTGAGATACAGTGTTGTGTTACACATACAATATTTCTTGTAACATTTATGGTAAAAATTATTACTACTCAACCGCTATCAACGGATTACTTTAATATGATCTAGAAAACACCTAAAAATAGCTTTTTCGTGTTTTCAATTATGTCAGTTGTAGGTAGATAAAAGGAAGTTGCTACCTTTGGGTTTTGATTGGTTGGTTTAAGCAAGCTTAGTCATGTGCCTATGTTTGCACTGCAGCCTATTGGCTTATTTTGCTTTCCTTAAATTGGCTAGTAGATTTATCCTCAAATCAAATCAAATCAAATCAAAATATGCTTTATTGTTAGAAGAAGATTTATCTTATTAACAAAGCTGTTATACAAAAAATAGTATAAAATAAAGTTGGTTAAATAAAAGTACAGTAGATTAAACATAAAATAAAGACAATAAGCAGGTTCACCAAGTTCGAGCCACGTAATATAAATAAGACAATTAAAATTAAAAAAATTGATAAAAAAGCTAATAATGACATATAATAGTAAAAGGACACAATAAAAAAATGTCATACACACACACTGTTCAGGCAACTGATATAAATAAAACTATTATATTAGAAACAAACAAAAGTATAGATAAAAACATATACTGGTAAAATGTACACACAAAAAATGTCGGTAAAAACATACACACACATCTAAATGGAACTATTAAATTTTAAAATAAAACGAGATAATGACATATACTGATAAAATGTACATAAAACAATAAAGTGTCACACGAATATATAAACTAGATTTGATGTCAACAAATAAAATATAAATACAACTGAAAAAGTTATTAGTCAGAATAAAATATATGTACATATACAAGCATACATATATTAAAGAATTAAGTAAGCGCTACTATATTTAAAAAGTGTCGTCGTAAAATTCCTGCAACGTATAATAAGGCCTTGCTACAATTAGATCTTTAATCTTCCTTTTAAATAACCGCTCATCGGAAATTTGTCTAAATGACATTGGAAGATGATTATACATTTTAATGCTCTCAAAAATAATAGATCTTTTAGTTAATGTAGTTTTTGGGATGGGTAGAGGAAGGCCATCTCCTCGCGTATTATGTGGATTAGGCGGTATAAAATGTTTGTACTTTTTATGAATTAAACACACAGTCTCTAATATAAAAATACCTATAACAGTCAAAATCCTGCCATCAACAAACAATGGTTTACAATGTTCCCTGCATCTAGTTCTAAATAGGTATCTCACTGCTCGCTTTTGTAAAATTAGAATGGAATTCATTAATTGATTATTACAAAAACCCCAGAAAGCTATTCCATATCTAACATGAGATTCGAACAATGCAAAATAAACTGTGCGAGCAATTGTGATATCTAGCTCTCTTGACACTGTCCTTAAGGCATAACAAGCCGCTGACAATTTTTTGCATAGTTCTGTTATATGTATTTCAAACCTTAATTTATTGTCAATAAAAATACCCAAAAACTTTGTCACAGATCTATTCTCTACCACGTCATTTTCTAACATTAAATCATCACAAAAAAATCTAAAACTTAATACTCCAGTCTTGGCAACATTAAGAGACAAACAGTTTGCACCACACCACTCATTGACTCTACTTAAATCGTTCTTAATGATTTCCCTTAAATGTTCACCATTTTTTCCATTCCACAGAATAGTTGCATCATCTGCAAACAATGTAAATGATCCGTTGATATTAATTTTTGGCAGGTCATTTATATATATTAGAAAAAGTACTGGCCCTAGTACTGAACCTTGAGGAACGCCATTAATTACAGGAGAAATATCAGAGCATTTACCATTAGCTCTTACAATTTGATTTCGATTTGATAGATAAGAAGCAAACCAATCCAAAGCAATTCCCCTAACGCCGTAACGCTCCAATTTACCCAAAAGTACCCTATGATTCACACAGTCAAATGCTTTTCTCAAGTCGCAAAATACAGCCGCCGCCACATCGCCATCATTAAGACTTGTATATAAATTTTCCAAAAATGAAAAGATTGCTTCATTGGTACCCAGAAACTCCTGAAACGCAAACTGAAAGGCATACAAAATTTTATGTCGCTTCAAAAAGTCCATCAGTCTCTTCTTGACCAGCTTCTCAATAATTTTAGAAAGGGTGGGCAGCTTGGAAATAGGGCGAAGGTTCGTGGCTACATTAGGGTCGCCCCCTTAGGCATTGGTACTACTACTGCCGTCTTTAGACAGGAAGGAAATATTCCATTCCTAAATGAATAATTTATTGTCTGGGCTAGGACGGTCAAGGCATTGTCAGCTAAATTTTCAAAAATCTTTGCTGAAATCTCATCTATACCAGATGACTTTTTGTTTTTAATCTGTGAAACCATTAATCTAATTTCATTTACATCAGTGTCAAAGAGAACGAATGTATCCATCAAAGAAACATCACTTAAGAAGCTTAAAGGATCTAGTTGCGACTGAATATTAGCTGTTATATTTGTTGCTACTGAACAATAAAAAGCATTCAGGTCATTCAAGTCAATATTAGGTTTTTCTTGAACTGTACTATCCTTGCCTCTAATATTATTCACAATATTCCAGCTTTCCTTAGCTTTATTTCTGGAATTTACAATCCGATCCCTATAATAATATTCCTTTGCCATTTTTATAGTGCGTCTATAAATGCACTTATACTTGTTAAAATATCTGTGAAAATCAGCATTGTCAGTAAATTTTCTAAAGGAATGAAGTGACTTCAAATTCTTTCCAGAAATTTTTAAACCCTTTGTAATCCAAGATTTTTTTACTTTATGTTTAATCTTTTTATTGGAAAACTATTATCAAAAATACTAATTAGTAGGGAGTGAAATGCATTCACCGGATCTGGGCTAGTCAGCACAGTTTCCCAATTTGTCCTGCGAGTTTTTTCCTTAAAGCAATTAAAATTTTTACTGTTAAATATTCTACCAAGGGTTTTTTTACTCTTCCTTTTTGTCTTAAATGTTACTGGAAACCTTAGATGTACTGCCTCATGATCAGATAAGGGCGCAGTGACTACAGAACAATCAGATTTATCACATTCAAAATTCACACATACATAATCTATTACTGACGCACTATATCTAGAAATATGGGTAGGCTCGTCAACAACCATTTTAAAATTAAATGAATTAAGAAGATTTTTTAATTCTAGAGTCTTCCAATCATTTCCTAAAAAATTTATATTAAGATCTCCAGCAATTACTATTTTGGTGCTTACTGAAAAATTTCCTAGTAGTATTTCCAGGTTTTCTAAAAACAATCTTACGCTGCCATTAGGTGGCCTATAAACACAGATTAAGTAAATATTACATTTTTTACTGTAAACAATACTAAATTCAAATTCACGTTCAATAAGCAAGTTGTTATATTTAGATATACTCTCAACAGGAAATGCTTCACAAAAAGTTTTATTCACTCAAAATCATTGTACCACCATAACCAGCATTATTACGACAAAATTTTGAAACTATATAATAATTCGGTATTACACATGGCTCATTACATTTTAGCCAATGTTCCGTTATAAATATAAAATTGGGGCTATCCTGATTTTCCAAAAATACTACAAATTCATCAATCTTACTTCGAATTGACTGAATATTAATTAACAGTAATGAAATTTGAGTTTCAGCAGGAAAATTAATACTATTTATAAAACTTACTCTAATTATTTCTTGATTAATCGGCTCGAACCCGGATCTAAAAAATCGATACATGACTCGATATTCCCCTGTGATTCTGAGGAAACAGTAGCCATATTTTTTAAGTCGTAATTGTAAGTATTATTGATATTAATATCGTTATAATTAGTTATATTAACGGCCTCTGATGTAGCAGTAGGCACCATAGGTTCAAGCTCAATATGTCTTAAATGTGTTATCTGTTTCCTAGAATCAAAGGTACGCAAAAAATTTCTAATAAAATTTGACACTTTGTAAAGCCCTGACCTGTTTAGAAAATACCCTCCTTTGACAAAATCTCTATAAGAGAATTTGTTATCAAAATTTAGAAGGTCTATGTTTACAGAAAACATTCTTAAATTCATAGTAATAGTAGAAAGTTTTTGATTTAAAATTCTAGTTTTATAACCTGATTCAACAGAACCGTCCACAGGCAATGTGCAAACAACTAGATTTGTGTAAAAACATTTATTTGCCAGCAGAGTAATGTCATTTATGGAAACTTTGGAACGATTTATGCCAGCAAAGATCACCACATAGTCTGAAACTGTAAGATCCCTCACATAACAATCCACAGTTAAAGCAATCTGGCGAATAGTCGCAAATGTCTTACTGATAATTTGAAGGTTATAGCTGTCTCCAAGGGCATTTTTAAGTGGTGTATATAAATGTTTACCGACTTCATCAGTTAACACAACTACTTTGGATTGTCGCTTACCAAAACTTTGGACTTGAGTGGACAGTAATTCCATTTGGGGTGAATTCTTTGACGCCTGTAAGGTCTTTTTATCCGCCTCAGTTGTGTCCCTTAAACTATTCTGGTTACAATTTACTTCGCTTAGACATTTTTCAAGTTTCTCTCTCAGGCCAAATACCTCATAATTTGATTTCTTTAGGTCACTAACGTACATTTCGTTTTCTTTAGTAAGAGTTTCTATGCTTGTTATCATATTATTTTTTAGGATGTTAAGCTCAGTTAAGTCAGAAAGTAAATTTTCCGTCTTATCTTCCAGTTCCTTAATTTTCTCAGAAAGAACCCTGTTTTTGTCCATTAAGTGAACAATTTCTTTGTTTAATTTATTTATTTCCTTCTTTTGGTTGTCAATTTGTTCTGTGTATCCCTGTTCTGCAGCAAATACAGACTCTTCAAAATCCTGCGTTCTTCGCCCTAGTCTTTTAATATGAGCATCTTTGTTAGTGTTTTCGGTTGTAAGTTTTCTTATTTCTTCTTGGAACTCCTGCACTTTCTCTGCATAGTCACTTTCCAGCTTTGTTATTCGAAGGTCCTTTTTTGACATTCAGCCTTAGCTTTCTCCAAGTGTCTTGATTGAAGTGTCAGATCCTGATTATGTTTTTTCATTGCATAGCAGTTGTATGGGTTTGAAGTTGCCAATTCTAGGGTAATGAAATAACATTGTTACGACTAGTTTGCATAGGTAATTTAATAATTAGCACCCTGAGTTGTAAAAGTGATTGTTTGTAAATTGTCATTATTGACATGTGTTGGTTATTTTATTTTTCCTCAAAACTTGTAATAAAATAACGCCTGTATGTTATTCCCATGATTTTAATATAAGTTATGCGCAAAAATAAAAAAACCAACAGCTGTCAATAACGACAATTTATGAACAAACAATCATAATAATTATGATTGTTGAATGTCACATCAGATAAAAGTTCATTGAAAGAAAAAGTAACTGTTACTACTGAAGGTGCTAAATATTAAATTACCTAGGTATACCAGTCGCAACAAAGTTATTTCATTACTCTGGAATTGGCAACTTCTAACCCAAATAACTCAAGAACCGTTAAGAATTGGAAAACAATAATTGATTCATTTTTGCCTAAAATTAGTCATAGAATTCATATCCAAAATATCTTTAATACCTCGGCGGCCACCCTGTATACCGGGGCAAAAAAGTTTCAACATAAACACAGGACTGCAGGTAGCTCCCTCTACATTTCACAACAAAACCATAAGTAGATTTTGATTACCCACTCTGAAAAACCTTACAAAACCGAATTTATTGGAAAAATTATTTATAATAAATAAAATATTTAAAAATAACTAAAATTAATTGGAAGCTTTGATATCCTGTTTTCTGGAAACAATCATCTTTTCGACTAAGGTAAATTGTGTTAAAACATCGTATTTTAGCCCAAGAAATTATAATAATAATTGTCATAGCATTTTGTACAGACCTTTTAGAGACATTCTGTTTTTCATCTATTTTCTGTACATATTAGTTTAATTTTCAAACGGGAACTGGCAGCGACACGACAATGAAAATTGTTCTGCATCGATTCTTGCGCATTTTCTTAATTTGCTTGATTTAAATATAAAACATTTAGTTAGTAAAGTTAATACAAATTATTTTTGTAAAACCTATCTTTGTCTGTCTATAATTTGGTTATTTTATATTGAGAAAAATACCTAGTAACTATAATAAACTAATAAAATACATTTTTATTGTGGAAACTAGTGTTACCGACTTTTTAACCAAAGCATTCCTCACACAGTCAATATTATTGAAGCAATATAGTTTTGTACATGTTCAATATTATTGATCAATATTAATATTCCCAAAATAATATTGACCGTCTAAGGGTGCCTTATTGTAATACATTTTTTGTTCAGGTGTTTTTCTCAACATAAAGTGACCAAAATATAGATAAAAGTAACCTGTCAGGTATGACACCCATATTGTAAATGTCAATTCTACGATGTCAATGTCACATCAGATAAAAGTTCATTGAAAGAAAAAATAAGCCGCATTTGAGCAATGATTGACGAACATGACTACAATTATGACTTCAAGATTGTTTTTATTATAGTTTTATTGTAAGTTATAAAAATATCTTTTCATAAAATTTTAACACACATTATCTTTTTTAGGTTTGTTTTTATAATTTTTATATTGGTGCTTGTTACATATATCTATCTGGGTTTCAAATTTTTAAACCGATAAGCATGTAAGATAAAAAGTAATATACACATATAAGGATATTTTATATATTTTTTTATTAATTACTTATATACAAAATCTAAAATTATTGATGTTTTAATAGTAAGTAAGAATTTTTGACTCAAAATATTCCCATTGGCGGAGGTGCTCCATAGACATAGCTCCAAGATGTAGGAAATGATACATTTTTTAAATCTTCATTTACACCAATAAACTCAAACAGTTTCATTAAATAGATCTTTGCGTCGAATATATTTTCTCCTTCAGAAACATACTTGACTATTAACAAACATTCTATTTTGTCACTTAAAATTTCATAAAATTTGGTTGCAAATCCAGAGCCTCGTACTATAGGTTTACTGTTGCTATAGGTATCCAAAAGCTTGGCAGATGTTTTTTAATAATATTGTTACTATCGTTCATGTTACTGATAAAATAAAATTTGTCCTTTTCAACAATATTATGGAGTTCATAGTCAAATCCTGTTGCTAAAATTATTACTTTACTGAACTTTAAAGCAACCAAAGAATCTATTAATTCACCAAAAAAGTTTAACATAAGCTTGGTTTCTATTGTAGATCTTAACTGTATGGCTGCTAACTTCTTATCTGCATTTGCATACAACTCACATGCTGTACAAATTGTCTCATTTCTGGAGTAAAAAGGATCTGAACCAACTGAAGCAACTAGGCCAGGATGCCAGAGAGTAGCTATATTATTTAATTTAAGGGTGGTAATAAGTAAATCCGTTGTGAGTTGCGGTACGTTACCTACTGCGACACTTGGTATTATTAGGGTATACCCAGATAGATTAATTGGTTCCTTAAAATTAATAAGGGGCATCTTTGCACTTTTTATAGGCCAATTTAAGAGGAATTAAAAGAACAAAAAGTTAGTGCAAATCATTGATAAAATTTTGTTTTTTGAGGTTAGATCACTGTTAATAAATCATTCCTGTCATCTGCTGAATTTATCTTTATATGGTTTAGGATCGGGATACCAGAAACGGAGGAAATTCGCAGAATCCCAATCCGCCGAACCCAAACCTACTTAGAGGCAACCTTGCCCCAAATACGATGGGAACAAGTGGCAGGTAAAATCTCTAAGCTTTTGAAAGTTAAATATTTTGGAGACTAGCGGGACCCAACTGACATCACACACTTGCCATGCAAACACCATTTTACCGCCACTTTAGTTTCATTGCACGCTTCCGCGTTTATTTATGCAGGCAACACCGACTCCACAGTGAAGTCGGTGTTGATGCAGGTTTTAGAGATTCCACCTGACCACTTGGCCGCCACGTCACTTGCTTCCCATTTGAGTTCGCGTTTTTCCTAGCGGGAAGGAGCACTGGCCACTCTCCTCAGAGGGGTGTGCTCTCCTCCGATTAATCAGCAGAACGCGGAGCGGAGAGACCAGATGTATTCTTCGGTGTTCGCATGCCCGTACGTCAAGGATATCCACAGGAAAGTATATGCATGAAGCCGACTCCTTTTGATTTATTTGACTCGGTAAATTAGGTACTACTTAAGAGCAAAATAGCAATTGATGGATGTTTTCCTTACAGATTGAAGTCCTTTTGCAACTGCAACTAACAGCATGTAGGTAAAGGTGCACTGAAAATATGACCAGGTTATAAAGAAACTGTAATCGCCTTTGCACGTCGCTTCTAACTCGACAATTTAAAAATGGTGAATAGGAGTCGGTGAATTATGTTATGATATTTTCACTCTCTGAAGCGACCAGTTTTTTCAGGACATTCTAGGCATATATGCTTGAAGTTCTGCAACCTTAAATTATTTTACAACGATAAAAGGCATACACTACTTGATATAACTTGCACGTGCACATATATTTTTAAGTCTAGTTATTTCTTATGGCTCCGAGACAGGCTTAAGAAATGTCGGATTGAATGTGCTGGCAATATGATTTCTGAAGATTGTCGACGCTTGATAGAAAGAAGAAAAAGAAAGTACTTTGTAAATTATAAACAAAAACATAACCTATAAACATTAAGTGTGGGTGTTTTCAAAATCTTATTTCTGGCAATTGTCTTGCAGCAACGCCATAAAGAAAGCAGTATCCAGTAAAATCTTATTTGTTTAGCGTTTTTTAATCTTTGTTTTTTTTGTAATATTTCTTGAAACATGAGTGTAACCCATAATAAAATAGATTTCGCCAATATATGTCGAATTTGTCTAAAAAGTTACAAAAATTATGTTTGTTATTCGAAACTGAGGCTCCCAATATGCTTAATTTTTGTGGTTTTTTAGAAGTAAGTTGTGTTACGGTGATTAAAAAGAGCATTTTTTAAATTTATTTTCTATTTAAGGTTATGGAAGGTGATGGGTATCCCAATAAAATATGTGAAATATGTAATAATATGCTTTTGCAAAGCTACGAACTAAAGAAATTGTGTCTGTCTTCAAAATCATTGTTATCTATATTAAACAGTCAAAACTCTAATAAATATGATCAGGATACTGCCAATTTAAATTTGGATTATAAACACCTAAAATCACAAGAGGTAACAGATTCTGAACCGACAAGGACAAACAAAATATCTTCTCCATATAATTGTTCTGAGTGCCAGTTTTCTTTTTCTAGTGAGTATCAATTAAACTTTGTTTTTTTTTGTCTAAGAATGGTAAAGGACCAAAGGCAAACTATGAAAAACATAGATATATCATATTCCATTTACTTACAATATTTGAATTATTTTAAACTTATTTATTAAGGTAAAGAACTGTTCAATGAACATTGCTGTAGGACATTAATAGATGATCATCATCATTATACATTACCATCTAATGAATGTGTAGATCCACTACTTCAGTCTGAAAATGATCCAGAATCTGTGTGCAAAACTGGAAATGAGGTGAAGTAAGTACCAAAATTTCACCCTTATTTCTTTAACAAATGGCAAATGCCAAGTCATATGGGTTTCAATAAAGTTTGATTTATTGAGTTTGAAGATCAGTGATAGAGTTTTTTTAACTTTATATCTAGCATGAAGTATAAAATTTTAGTTTTATTTAAAATATTAGCAGGATTTAAAATTATTACAATATGTTTATTTACTTATTTACTTCACTTTATTGTCTATAATAATCCAAAGGGATATTACAAAATCAAAAAATACAAATTAGTACTATAATTAAAATATTTATAAAAGTATTGTTTTAAAAATCTTAAGTTTTTACAAAATAAAATAAAATGCTAGACAAACTAATGTATTTTAAAACCGATTACAAATCACACAACAATTTTAAAATATTCTTTTACATCATAAAAGCAATTTGCTAACAAATAGCTCTTCACACCCTTTTTAAATTTTTTATATGAACCAATTCCCTTTAGATTCTCTGGAAGTTTATTATACATATTGCTACAGAAGCAATAAGGACTTTTCTCAAAAAAAGCTGTTTTATAATTTGGAATATAAATATTAGCATTGTTTCTAGTGGGGTAATTGTGAACTGTTAAAAGTTGTGAAAATTTGCTGAAAGGTTTTTTGACAAATAGTACCTACATGCATGCATTATAAGTATACAGGGAAATGGCAATATTTTATATTGAGCAAAATATAGCTTACAAGAGTCCAATGGATGTATAGAGTAAATTTATCTTATAATTCTCTTTTGCAATATAAAATTTCTTGTGATGTCACTGTATTGACCCCAATTAAACACACCATAACTTAAATGACTGTATGCAAGAGCATAGTAAGTGTTTAAAAGTTCTTTAGTTTTGAGAATATTTTTAAGGTTTCTTATAGTGTAGTATGTCATATTTAATTTCTTTGCCACATAGTCCAGGTGATTGTTCCAGTTCATAAGGGGATTCAGGCCAAGAAATTTAAAATTTTCAGATTTTTTAATTGATTTGCCATTTAATATAAGATCTGGCTCGCAAATTAATTCTTTGCACTTTGAGAGGGTCATATAACAAGTTTTAGATTCACACTAATGACAAGATTATTCTTTAAACACCGTAAATATAATGCTTAATACAGAAACATACAAGGGATAACAAAAGTATGAAATTGCTAAATATCTCGAAAATAGGAGCCATAGAAAAATTGGGCATCTAGTGGTGGCCCTTGATAGTGAAATTTATGGATATTTAAAGGCCAAATTGACTTTATGAAATGAGAACTTTGATTTTTTATTGCAGAAATAGAAAGCTGGGAAAATTCTGTATATAACTGTAATAAGTTAAGGCTAGGGTTACCACCTCTCCCGGTTGCGGCACTTATTCTCCCGGACAAACAGTTATTTTTCCCGCTTAAACAGTGCTGAAATAAAAAGCCAAAAGTTGTGATAAAAAAAAGAAAGGGTATTTTTAAACTTTGAGCGACAAGGTGACCACAGCAAAAATATTATCTGTTCCGGTTAATATCCTAAAAGGATTCTTAATTAAACATCAAATCTTTAAACACACGAACAGAACCAAAGGGCCTTGCAAAAAACACATACATTAATACCTTACCACAATTATAAAATTGCTCTATACAGTAATAGGCTATACTCTGCAAAAACAATTTTAAGTAGAGTGTTTAATTTTTTTATTACTTCCAATATTCCTGTACTCCCCAGGCAAGTGGTTATAAATTTTAAGGCTTTCATAAATTACCGAGTTTTTGGTCAGTGTACTTCTTGGTATTGACAACCTCGGCTCTACATTGTTCCGAGTATAATATTTACTTCCACATATTTTATTTCTATACTTTTTGGGAATTAGAGATACTCTCTCCAAAATAAAAATACAGGTTAGCTTCAATTTTTTTCCCGGATAAAAAACGGTTTTCATTGGTCCCTCGGTTTTAATTTGAAGAGATATCTTAAAGCTCGCTTCTAAAAACAAAAATAGATTGCATCAGTTGCTGAGTACTAAAACCCCAAAAAGCTATTCCATATTGGCGATTTTAACTACCGATGGGGGCGCTGCTAAACGCACCATGTAAAACTTTTTCGGAATGAGTGAAGAACTTTTTTGACGCTAAGCTCAGTATTTTCATACTTTAATTGCACTCCCGATAGTAGGTGCATAGTAAAAGGAGAAGGAATCTTAAATTCCAACCATATTATTTTGATTATACTGTCTTTTTGATAAAAATGATAGCAAAAACACAGCTATTCACGCACAAGGATCAAAAACGCGTGTTAAACATAACAAAGTAAATAAATAATATTATATTTATATCCATGTCAATGGTTAAACATGACCGATCACCTGTTTTATTAGGTTGCGCCGTTGACCACCAGAGATCTCATTGAGTTTGAATCTACTACAACAAAGTAAACAGACTTTGCCATTGATTGCCCCAGATTACTTCTAACAACTCTTGGTTATAAACTTTTTATTTGAAATCAATATGTATACCAAATAATTTTACAACATCTATGCTTTCCAAAGTACAAGCTTCAAATTTAAGATTTTCCATAGAACATTTAAACGTTAAAATGTTTGTTATTAAACGATCAACAGTTAGCATTACACCACTGTTGCCCATGCTAGTATTCCACAGTACATCACTGATGCGATATGTGTAGGTAAGACGCATTTATTTGCAAGGAAAAATGTTCTACTCCTATAGCGCACCCCCTCCCCACCTTTCCTCCCCGGAACATTGAACTCTACCCGGTAAAAAATGTCTTATTCAATCACAATACTTCTAGTTCTATGATATCCCTTTTCCACAATTCCCTTTTTTTAGTAGACTAACTCCCGGTCATTGCTTAAAAGGTAAGGCTCAAAAGTCATCAAGTCTTTAACACAAAAATTAAATATTAAGAAGAAAACTTATAATTTAAAAATTCTAAATTTTAAACAGGATATGTTCAAGCTGAAGTCCTGGGGATGACCTTTGACTCATTTAAAAAGTCGGTTTAACTTGGAAATATCCATAAACGCCACTTTCAAGGTCGTGTCCAAGGTTACCACAAGATGCCAAGTTTGGTTTCATACAACTTCTTTATTTAAAGAATTTCTCCATTGCTTCTAGTTTTCAAAATTTTTAGCCAATTCCTTATTTTTGGAACTGTGTTGGGTATATGTATATAATAAAATAAAAATGATAGTATCTGGCAGACATCTTCAAATTCAACATCAACAACCTTGGGGTAAAATTTACCATTTTTGTGACGTCACCATAGTAACTTGTTTCTTGGGTTCAGTTTTGATAAAGGCTTGCTCATATTCCATCTCTTTACCGAGCGTTTGCCGAGCGTCGATTCTGAATACAGTCAAGTTTTTTAAACTTAACCTATTTGTTTGTTAAGCATTTGTAGCAAAGAAATTCTTTACCATTGTCAATACTGCAATTTTCAATTCAGTCACAAGGAAGATGCTCTAGCCCACCAATCAATTCATTCAATAGATGATTTGTGCTGTAATGTTTGTAAAAAGTCATGTAAAAGTAAGTATATAATACTAATTATTATGGTTATTTAAATGGATAATTTGTATCTTAAGTACAGTAGCAATAAAGCTATGTGTTATTACTTATTACACAGGCCCACAAAAAAAATAGTATTCTGTAATTTTGGCCTAAGGGCGCAACTAGCCCCGTTTTTAGGGGACTTAAGTACTTTAAATGTTCAATAATTATGGGGGAGCTAAGCCCCTTTCCCCTAATTGCGCCTATGGACCGGACCTACCTATCTTTATGTATTTTGACGCGCTGAATCCGAAGTCAGTTTTGCCCGTACACCCTCAATTTTTGAGTAAATTGCAAAAACAAAAACATAAAAATCGCCAAACACCCTGTATCTTGAGAACAAGAAATTTGCGGACCCATGTTTATATGAACTATTGTAAAAATTTGAATAGCAGAACCTACCCTTATAATTTTTTAACAAATTTTGTTCTTAAAAAATTGCAAATTTTTGGCGATTTTTGTTTTTTTGCAAATTAACTCAAAATTTGAGGATGTAGGGCAAAACTAACTTTAGATTCGGATTCAACGAGTCAAAATACGCAAAGGTAGGTAGGTCTGGTCAAAAATACTGACTATCTTTTTTGAGGGCCTGTGTTATAAAAGTTTTTATTGGTACACCAATTGGCGCCAACCGAAAACCACCTGAACAATAAATGTATTACATTGGTTTAAATAGTCAGTAACCATAGTTACTTACTAGATATTTTTCTCAATATAAAGTGCCCAAAGTATAGATTGTGATGGTTTTTTCAATGGAAGAAATGTTGTATACAATCAAATGAGACATCTTATTTATATTAATTAAGGTCTTGATATTTTCAAAATTTTATAAGTAAATAGTTTTCTTATGTTTTAGCAATGAAAGTACTTAAAAGACATATTAAAATACATATGATTGTTAAATCGCACATTTGTAAAATATGTAATAAAGGTTTTTCTGAATCCACTGCTCTGTCTAAACATACAAAACGGCACCATTTGCAGGTACCTCGAGAAAAGAATTATAATTGCAGTGAATGTGGGCAAAGGTAACTCCATAAACTTTTTTTAATTTTTACATTTTAAAATAAGATAGAAAAATACCGGCAGAGAGGTAACTCTTAATATTACACCATTTTTTACCGCAATTAGGAAACCACCATCTTTTACCGTTTAGTCTATACCCTATAGTCCCAACCAAAAAAAAAAAAAAGACACCGATATATCTTGATAAAAAAACTTATTTTGGTACATTTTTAGGTTCACCGATCAATACTACCTCAACCTTCATAAACGAAAGCATTCTGGTGAAAAGCCTTATAAGTGTGAAGTTTGTAATAAGTGTTTTTATGATCCACGGTCATATAATGTCCATATGAATGTACACAACGGGACTAAGCCCTACTTATGTAGCCATTGTGGGTATGTAATCTTGCAATTTAAAAGCCGCTTTATATTTTTATTTTATAATAAACATTTTGATGTGGAATTTTTATCGAATGTTTCCGGAAACGATTTTTTTGTATTAACCTTTGTTTCATTACCAACAATATAATATTTGTTAAGTGATACGTTCAAATCAATGGAAGAAAATTCATTTTACCGTGTTACTATTAATATCTTACAAACTCTTAGGTTTAGATACTTAGATCCTATAAGTAACAAAAAATATTGAGATATAAATGTTAAAATTTAAATTTCGGGGTTAAGGTAGAGGTTCTTACCGAATTACAACCGGAAGGCAGTCAGAATTCAACTAACAGCGCATTGATGACTAAAAACAATAGGCCTTGCAAAAGAAAACGTACGCAGGTTCTGCCAGGAAAAAGAATAAACCGTAAACACATGATGCTACTGTGAAGCCCTTTGTCGTCTGCGGTTTGCAAGGCTGGGTGAGAAAAACCTAAAGCGGCAACATTTAACAAGGAGCAAGTCTTAAGCTTGTGGAGTTTGATCAAAAAGACCGACTTGGATAGCGTGCTCGAACATACGGATAGAGGATACACAATAAACCTGAGCAGATTGCAGTGATTAAGGATTATAATCCATCTCCAAGCTAATCTAATTTAGAGGTTTTTAGTTAAACTATTAAAGTTATTTACTTTTAAAGGTCAATTTCTGTGGTACTTCCGGTAACACTGGAAATTGTATTTTTGCGGTAATAGGAAATATGGTTTAATAAATAAGTTAGAAAAATAGCATCAACCTTTTTCTACCATCATATGTTTTTTAACTAATAGATAAAAATACCGATTAACATGATATTTTCTCGAAAACTAATTTAACGCTTTTTTGCTTGTTAATACGGTTCAAAACATTTTAAAAACATTTGAATACCTCTCTCTGTCTAACCCTCATATTAATATTGTCATTTCAAATGCGGTTTAAACCACTCCGATGAATACGGTTAACACGAAAAAATGACTTAAGATAGGTTTGACGTGTGGTACATGTAATTAAATGGCTCCCAGCTGTCGCATTAACATTTTAAGTTGTCACCGATGTGTAATATTCCAATACACTTTAAAACATTATTAGCTTATTTTAACAAAAATAAAATATTAGTTTATCACTTTTTTTTTAGAAAGTCTTTTGTTCAAAGTGCACATCTCAAGGTACATTTAATAGTCCATACAAAGGAAAAACCATATACTTGTAACGTTTGTAACAAGAGCTTTACGCAATTGACGTCTCTTCATCGGCATCAAAAAGTGGTTTGTGCAAAAAGGCAAGTGTATTTAATACAGGTCTATTTATACATAAATACCTTAAAATATATATTTTTTTAATTATAATATCATGGCAAAGGCTTTTTCAGATAGATAATTATCTATTTGGAAAAGCCTTTGCCCTAATATATCTAAATATCAAGTTTATGTTATATCTTGTTTATTAATATAGGTACAAATTTATAAAAATTTTGTTTTTCCAAAATGTTTTGGAAAAACAGAGGGTTATGTTTTTTCTTTTTTGAATTTCTTTTTATTTATTTTTAATTTTATTGTATTTTAGTCTCTTAAACTGACTATACTTTGGGCACTATAAGTTGAGAAAAACCCCTAACAAAAAATGTATTTTATTGGTTTGAAAAGTCAGTAACCATAGTTACTTACTAGGTATTTATTATCAGTAAAAAGTGCCTTAAGTATAGTATATGGTAGCATTTTCTTAATGTAATGTAAATATTAAAGTATTACAGGTATTTACTTTTGTTTTAATATAAAAGAAACACTTTTATACATAAAGTAGGCATTAATAAACTGGCGTGCAAAAAAAACAAGTTACTTTATATCCCCTCAATATTCCATTATTAAGTTATATTATCAAAAAATCTTATTTATAATTATATATTTGTTTACAAAACATAACAGTGAATATATAAAATTGAAAAACATTTTGTTTGATTAAGTCTCGTAAAGCAACGATTTTACTTTTAAAATAAAGTTTGTTTTATTGCCTAGAAACAAAAAAAACTAAGCATTAAAAACGTGTATTATCTTCTCTTGTATTACTGACTGTTTAAAGTCGACGAGAAATACAGTCAATTAAATAAAGGTTCACATTCTGGTCGATTTTATTCCACTCCTGTGCAATATCGCTCGCAGCTTTCGGGCAGTACTTGAACCTCATCCCAAATAGAGAGAAAGTAAAAAGTCATAACGGGGAATATGACATATATAACATAGTTCCAAAAAAAAACGACCCAGCCTATGACTTAAAGTTTTACAAATATACACGTTCAGTCAAATAAGAAGGTTTACAGGAAATAGGTTGAAAGGAGACGGTCTAACTCGTGTAGAACACTATTAGTTAGAAATTAGACAAGGAATGCCGGTATGTAAACAAGATGACACATTTCCGTTTTGTTGTTACTTTACTGGCCTATATACCTTTAAATTTGGCGGAACGTGTATACTTAAAGAAAAACATGGTAATTTTAAGGTGAGATAATTTTTTTGCTCGCCATTAACGGATAAGGCTATTAATTTTTTCCCGTCTTTTTTAGGGTGTAAAATGAAAAACCTACAACTTAGTAGGATAAAGGAAATGCTGATTGAAATTAACTATTATTACTTGTTATGTATATAGAGAGAATGAAAACCTGTTTTGTAAATAAAGAGAAACTGCAAGTTAATTTTGATTACTGTACTTTTAAAGACACCTAAAACTTGATCTTTTTTTTTATTATTCGCCAAACTTCGTGAAGCATGTGAGAGAGTGACTACGCTTAGCCCTGAATTCGCACTTCATCGTAGTACAAAGTTCTTTCCGCCGACTGTCGGTAAAATTCTCCACATCAAAGGACGAGAAGTTCGGCGAATTGCGTTCGGTGGCAGTGCCCAGACGCTTCGCTCTTGCTTCAATGCACATTTGTCTGATTAGTGCAGCAACAATTTGTGCTTAAGTGCCTAATAATGGAAGGGAACAGCGATTTACTAAATGACTTTTGGATACCTACCAAAAGAGGAGATACTTTGAAATCCTTAAGATTCAAATCACAAAAGCCGAAATTTAATTTATGACACGTGGAAAAACATTCAAACATGTTTTAGCGCAAATTGTACAATTACTGAGTTAAAAACAAGAGTCACTGATGCACATATTCCGCCAGCAACTAAGCAAAGTAAAGGCCAGATAAAATCAGGTGCTGTTGTGCTTCCATAATTGGCATGCTTATACATTTTAATTTTACGTATCTTTGGTGAGCTTTATTTAAAGATAACATCCACCATTTTCTTTTTTGGCCTTTAAATGTATTTTCTGTTAACCATGTACAATACATACTTATGAAAGCAGCAACAACGGCTTGCTCCTCCGCGCTTATATAAAGTTTAAAACCGAAAATCGAGACTTTGCCGAAGTACGAAGTGGTATGGGAAGTTACCTCAAACTTGAAAATTTTGATTCGCCGAATTATAAAAAAGAACATTTTTAAATTATAAATTCGGTGCTTTTTAAAAACAAAAAATAAATCCCAAAAAGTTTTAAGCAATTATATCGGCAGGCTTCTCTTCGCGGCCGCCTTTGCTAACTTTCTTTATGATATGCCTCTTGATGCAGAAGTCTCATCAGCGCGGCGCTGTAAAGGATAGCGGCGCCTTTCTGTAAACTAGGCGAATAACGAAACTTCGTATAGTGACAACATTTTAAAATCGCAGTCGTTATTCTTTGAAAATAATTAAAAAAACATGGAAAAGGCCGCCATTCCATTTTTTAAATATATTTTCAAAGAGTACCGCTTATACACAAAGTTTCGTTATTCACCAAAGTTCGTAGTGTCTGGAATCGGCTTTAATTATATTGTTTGAATACGGCTACATGCTTCTCTTTTTTTTAATCCGTTTGCATCCATACAAGAAAAATGGACCAAGAACACTTGCTGTAAATCGATTTATAATAGCTTTTATATTTATTTTAAAAATAAAGTTTAGATGCTTTTTAGACCAAATGTAAAACTTAAGTGGAACTTAAAAACCACAATAAAAATTATTTAAAAAAATTGCCATGCTAAATTTGGTATCATTTTCCTTCTTTTGTTTTTGCTTATCAGGTGGATTCATTATTGTAAATTAAAAAAAAAAAAGATAACATTAGAAAAGTTTCAAAGTTTTCCAAATCATGTATACAATTAGGAATTTTTATTTTTACGAATTGGAAAGGAATTTGGTATGTCTGAGTTATGTCACACCCTGTCAACATAATTGTAATATGCAGTCTCGTCAGTTTTTGGTTTTCACGTCGCCATTTAATTCATGTTTAGATTTGAGCAGTTGAAAGCCAGAGTGGTCGTAAATCAAAATTTAACGGAAAATGAATAAAACATGGTTAATACATATTAAATAATTATATTAAAATAGGTGTTTTCAGATCCTATAATGTATTAAAAATGTAAAAATAACAAAAAAAAAAACTAACAAATAAAAAGCTTATCAACATCTAAGCAACAAACAAATCCTAAAAAGTAAGAGGAGATTTTCATAATCCATAAAGAAATTTTTTGAACATAAAAATTGTAAAAAAATATTGTGTAAAAAGAAGTTTAATAAATACCTATAAACCCTGCTATAACTACCGATTTAGGTAATATGAAATTAATATGAATATGAATGAAATATACAGGGTTATTTTTAAGTTGATATATTCGGCCTAACACAGTAAAGAATGCAAGAAAAGAAAAACGTATTTCAAATAAAATTATTCGTTTCCGAAATACAGGTTGTTAAAGTTTTAAGAAAAAAACTTTTCTACCTTTTCAGATAATAATGTGTACACAAAATTTGTTACACTTCTTTTAAACATTACATTACATTTTTTGCTGTAAAAGTTTTTTTAAGAAAAATTTACCAGTGGCGTTTGAACAAGATTTGTATTTTTGTTTTTTCAAAGAAAAAATTGTTTGCCACTGCTTTTTTTCAAATTAATATTATTTGTGAAATAATAATTTACTTTGGAGTTAATTTGGTCTCTTGTTATTTTTTCGTACGACAAACGGTTTTTGTTTAAAAAATAAAAGCTATTTTAATGCAAGGCGGAGGTCTTTCCTTTACCCCCAAATCTTTAAGTATTTAAGTCCCGTGTCAACAAACTCCCTCTTACCTCGCTTAAGACACCCACGGTACGTTAGTATTTAGGCTTTTAGCCTTCGTGGTTTGTCCAAAGATAAAAAAACAAAATCGCTAAAATCTGATATGGTGTTTTGTATGTTAAATTCGTTTTTGAGTTTTATTAATAAATTATAACTACTTACTGATTTTTTTATATTAGCTTTAAATTGCAGTTATCAAAGTTTTTAACTTTTTTTTAAATAGAAATTAGACAAAAACGAATTTTACATACAATCCACCACAAACCATATCCGATTTTAGCGGTTTTGCCGTTTATCAAAATGGCTTTTATTTTTTTAAACGAAAATCGTTTGTCGTACTAAAAATATCAAGAGATCAAATTAACTCCAAAGTAAATAAATATTTTAAAAATTATATTGATTCGAGGAAAAAGTGGCGTACTATTTTTGTCTTGAAAAAAATTAATACAAATCTTGTTTGAACGTCAATATTAAATAAAAAATTAAATTAAAAAAAAACTTTTACAGAAAAAAATGGGATGTAATGATCAAAAGAAGTGTACTAAATTCTGTGGAAATATCTGGAGTGGTAGGAAAGATACGATAAAAAGGGCATTTTTTATTAAAATTCTAACGCCCTGTATTTCAGTAAATAAGCATTTTAGAACATAATTTTATTTGAAAAATGTTCTTATTTTCTTGCATTCTATACTATGTTATGTTAAGAGGAATATATCAACTTAAAAATAACCCTGTATATTTACTCACAATATTTTGCAGGTTGATTACTGGTTAACTAAATTCCTAAGCAATTTCGAATTTTTAATTGGGAATTTTAAATATTTATCTGCAACACTATACGAAATCCTTAATCCTTCTTTGTAGATCGCCTTGGAAAAATAATAAACAAATCCTTGAAACTTGACGTATGGCGTATGATACGATATAAGATTTATAACGGTAAATGTGTTTTGGGTAAGCGCAAGATCTATAGCCTGGGACCAGAATGCAAAATATATGACCTAAATGCAAAAAGTAACTCTTTCAAAAACATGTTATAACTTATAATTACACATTTTGTTTTAAAGACACGATACTAAGCGTGAGCGTCGAGCAGCTGATTTAAATAAACAAGTTCTTTTATTCTCGCATAAAGATCAAAGACAGCACTTTACATTTTAGTATCGTGTCTGAGGCCTTAGACAAATATAACAACACGAATTTTTAACCAGTAATGATTGTAAAAATTTTATTTGTGCACTCATTGTTGCACTAACAAATTTTTATTATTTAATATTTTCAGACTAGGTTCGGTAAGCTTTATTAATACATTTTAGGTATAAGACGTTTTTTTTTGTCAATTTAACATGCGTTGCTATCATTTTAACGTCTGATTTGACGTTTAAGTTAAACTGAGATTAGACTCCAATAAAGGACAAACCTTTATATTCTTATCTTAGTTGGGTCCCTGTTAACAATGCAAAGCTTAATTTTTATTAAATTTTGATTTGGATGCTGGTACAGCTGTCCTACTTGAAATCATGATGTTATATTGCCGTTTAATTTAATACATAATTTATTAAGTGGTAACGCTTTAATATCGGCCGAGATTTTAGTTGAAACAAGATGACAGTTGCATTTTATAACTGTACCTTTTTCAATTTAAAAAGCTTGTCCAAGAAGATTAACATACATGGTTGGATGAAAATATCATGCAGAAAACATTCCCTTAAAGGGTAACACGTTGTTAGCGGTTAACGCCTTAAAACAACTTAAATTGCTTTTTCGTATCCAGAAACCAGCCATAAACTTAAAACGTAATATACGCCTATACATTTTAATTTTAATTAGTAATTAATTTAAAGCCGATTTAATCATCATCTGAATCTAAACAAATTATGTCCTCTTTAGCCTTTGGATCTTTTATTGCTTTAGATGTTGATGGTACAGGACTTATATCAATGGAAGATAAATTCTTAATAACTGACAAAGCTTGATTATCAGAGCTAATTTGCTTAGTAATACTAATCTTAGAACTGCGTTGCTTAGAGACGTCTTTCTCGAATCTACTTTGGTTGGAAATATCCTTCTTACCAATTAAAATGTTATCTCTCGCAGCATTATCCGATTTGGGTCGCTTAGCACTAGCACTGATTATTTCTATTTCAGAATTAGATTTAGGCTGTTTAGCAAATAAGTCTTTTTTACAGAAATACTAGGTTTAGGTATAGATCTAGGAGAACTAGGGCTGTGGCTTTTTAAACTTGAAATTACTGTATGTGGAGATGATCTTTTAATTGGTTCTCTTAAAGTAGTAGGAGACTTAGAAGCGTCTTTTGAACCAACTGGAGATATGTCCACTGATTTGTCCAATGAAACTGGCAAAAAGTTTCCAGAATTTTGCGCCGTTTGATTTTTTCAGCAGATTTTGATTTTTCTTTTAGTTTTGGAGGGGAAACCTAAAAATATTAGATAAAATAAAAAAAATCTATTACTACGCAATCAAACTAAAAAATCCAAATTGTTGTTCCACAAATGTATAAATTTTAAAATAATAAGAATATAACCAAAACTAAATACAATATATAAGTATTTATTTCAATAAAATTATTACCAGCCAAAAAAATATTTTTTAGGAAATGTCACCTTTCCAACTCAGACTCTACAGCATATTATAATATTATCCAGGAATATTATTTAAACACTTTTTTACTTGACAAAAAAAACAAAAAAGTATTATTTTATTTATTAAAAACAGTGTGTCCACGTATGGACTTAACGTAACCTGTAATTTTTTAAATATTTTAAACAAAAGATATCCTTTATAAAAAAATGCCCTATCTGAAATGCTAAAATTTATAATAAAATCGCTATACATGGTGGTTTAAAATTGCAAAAATATTAGTTTAACCAAATAATTGAAAAAAGTGTAAAATAATTTTTTCCTATTCAATATGGTGTTTGAATACCATAAAAATATATTTTTTTAGTTTACACTTAATTGTTCCTAGTAATTATAGGTAATAAAAAACATTTTAGGGGACCTTTTTGTTGTTGTTTATGCCGCTTAATTAACTAGTTTGAAAAATATATTTCTTTATATATTTAATTTTTCAATTGGCGATTTTGAACCACCCTGTATATTATAGGGCTATTTTTATTAAAGCTTTTAGCTTTTAGCATTTTAGTTAAAGCAAATAATTTTTTCGAGCTACAGGAGAAAACAATTCTTATAAAAAACTTTTTTTGAAGTATATTATTTAAACTAATTTCCCAAACCCCAATTCTTTTTCTATTTAACCATCTTTGTAGCTGCAGCGGTTTTTGAGATCCCTGTACTACGTAAACATCAAAAAACACTGGCTCTCTGTTTACAGAACTTGCAAAATAAAATGGAATTGATTACCACGAAAACTAAATTTTTTATAAAATAATTTTTTTTGCCTTTTTAATGGCTAGACATAAATAATACAATAGGGTCATCATTGTAACAATTTCTAAATATGCATCTCAAATTTGATGAGAACAGAACAAACAATATAAAATATTGTGTTTATTAAAATAAATATTTTAGATATTTAAAAAAAGCAAACCATATTATAGTAAAGCAAGCGAATTTTGTTAAAGACTTAGCAACATTAAAATTATAATAAAATGGAAAATAAGTTTTTAAGCAAAAGAAGATTGCCAAAAATAAATAAGGTAAAAAGTATTAAAAAAAACAAGGTTTAATATAATTATTTTGCTAGAGTTGCTTATAAAGGGTGATTCATTTAGAGGTACTTTTCTCTAGTACGTATTTTTGGATAGATAAGAGGGTTTAAATTTCAAACTGTTATGGTATTTGTGTTCAGTACTGTTTGACAATTTATCCTGGAAAGACTTAGGCCCCGGCACAATGTCTAAAACTTGTTCCACTGTATTATGAAAATCATCGTTCTCCGAGAAATGTGTTTCGTGGGCTTCGGGCAACTTATGGTCCAGACTATTGGCTGTACCATCACAAAAATTTGGACTCCAATTTTCATTATTGGATAATTCTTGACCAAATAAGCTACATCCAGCACGTAGTGCAGAAAATATAGCAGCAGTAGCTGCGAGTATACCGTGATGATTCTAACGAATTAATTTGGTGTAGGAAATTGGAGCTTAAGAACAGACCATATTAGGCGCAGTTAAGGTCACATTTAAAAGCCATAATCTCTAAAAAATAAATGTAAGATATAGTTCTTCCATATGATAATAAATATTACTTAATAAAGCTATTTTAAAAAATATATATTTTGTTTTTTAAAAGTACCTCGTAATGAATCAATATAGTGTTAGTCTATGGGCAGGTTAATTTATTAACGCGTCATCAGGATTGCTTGTTTATGTATCAAAATTCATAATGAAAAACTATTAGAAAATAATAGTATATTATACAGGGTGGCCATTTAAAAACAAAACAGAGTTAATTTTGAAAATAACGGTTAAGCGATCTTCAAAATTAGATATCAACATGATTCTGGCGAGGGTGTGATTCACCATTAAATTTTAGGGATGAGTAACACCCTTGAATAATATCTCATTTTAAAGATCGTTTAACCTTCATCATATCCCCCTAGTTGAAAGTATCTGACTCTTACAAGTATTTAATTAAGTATTATACATTAAAAAAATAAAAATTAAAGCAAATCGGAGACCTCAAACTTTGCAGTTGTAATCAGGTTGAAGAGACCTTTAAAATAAGGTATCGACCCCTCTTCCCATTTAAAACTTTGGGTGTCAGTTTTACCACTGCTAGACGATTGCACTTCAGGGGATTAAAGTGACAAAAAATGTTTCCCTAAAATCAAAAAAATGACGGGTCCGAACGTTTTTCCTTATATGACCTGGAGTGCCCAAAATTAGCTCTGTTTCGTTTTCAAATGACCAATCCTGTGGAAATATTCATAAAAGGGTATATTCTTCCAAAGTATAAGGACAAAAATATGGCAAGCATAGTTGTAAAGGTTATATTAAATCTTGGTTGGTTTAAACCAATGATTGATACGACATTGTAAAAGCGGTCCTTAATAATATACTGGTACTGGGGCATATCTTGATATGAATAGGGTTGCCAGATGTAATGCAGAAAAAACCGGACATGAAAAATACATTTATTTATTTTTAAATTTGGTAACTGATCTATTTATAAAAAAAAGTTCACTTCAACCTATTGGCGTTTCCAGGGGTACCTTAACAAATATTTTGGACCAAAAATATAGGCCACTGACTTTAAAATAAGTCTTTTTAGTTTATAGAATTGTATAAAGTTAGGACTGTTTAATTAAGTCTGATAATTTGTTTGAATAATTTACCTTAGATTTTCCAAGTTCTTTTATCAGTTTCGAAGGTTTTCGAAAACGCCCGAATTATTCATTGAGAACTTTTATGCCATCCTGTACTATGGAATTTTCGCGATATTTCTTCAAAATTCTAGATTATTCTTCACTCTTCCACCACACTATAAAAGGGCGACGGAAACCTGTGATTTGGAGTAGTATAGATTCGACTTTTGTGCTGTAAACTTCGAGACATTGAGAACTGAAGATTTTGTCGTTGTAACCATAGTTACGTTTCATTGTTAATAAAGGTATAAAAACGAAGGTACGTGTTTTTATACGAGGTGATACGGAACATTATATATTTACTTAACAGCATACCCCTGGACTGGATAGTGAAAGTAATAGTTGCATAAAATTAACCACAAACACTAAATTAAATAATAATAATAATATTAAATCCAATGAATTATCCTAAATTTAATTTTTTGTCAGAAATATTCGTTGAGGTACCGCTCAAGACAGTTGATTGGGTAACTTTAATTAACTTCTAAATTTCTAAATATTCCAAATAAACTTTTTAATCTACAAATACAAGTGCCAAATTTTACTAAAATCAGATTAGGGTCATTTGAGGTAAAGAAAAACCGACTCTTTTTAAGGTTAGCACCCTGTATCTAAGAAACAATGCATTGCCGGACTTATGTTTATTTAAACTTTTCTTTATATTTTTTGATGCAAAATGTGTCTTTAAATTTTCTTAACAACATTTTGTAACACTATGTAAAGACAGACGATTTCGTTTGTCTGTTTAAATATTTTCCAATTTCAATTTAATATCGAACCATTTTCTGAAGTCTTGATTTGTATACTGTAATTATTTTACATGTTTACAAAGGTGGGTTTGTTGATGATTGGCAATGATTATTCAAACTTGGAAACCATGATTATTGTCCGTGTGGTGTTGCACTATAAACAAAATAACATTTTTTTCTTAGATTATGGCATTTTTTATTCAAGTCCTACAAAAACCGGACATTCTGTTGTGCGGTTTACTAAGATTTTTCCACCAGACAGACATCAGAAAAACCGGACTGTCCGGTTGAATAGCGGACATCTGACAACCCTAGGTATAAATCGCAATTCACATAATAATCCGACTAAATTGATAGAAAATAAACATGCATTTTAAAATATAAAGTTAGGCAAATATAATAAATTATAAATTAAAATATTTAGTAACAACTTTTACTACAAAATTTAAAATATCTCCTAAGCCATGCAAACACATAAACAAATACCCTATTAAAAATTAAACAAATTACACCTATGGTGATTTGTATTATAACAACTCGGCTAACTATCGCATAGAAGGTTAACATTATTCTAAACATATATTTTTAACCAATTTCGGTTTTAACAACTTTACTTCAAATTTTACTACTTTTTTTTAACTACTGAAGGATGCGTATAAACATTCCTCAATACACTTACATATCGTTTTTGAAACGTACTTAGAATGAGGGATTCCAAATGTACGGTTTTCTTGGAGGCTGGGGTGCACTTTGTGGCTGATACAAAAATATTAGTTTGTGTAAACTGTACAACTTTAAAACATAAATTATGCTTTCCAGAATATAAAAATAAACCAACAATATTTATTTACGGAATTAATTAATACATTAAAAAGTTTTTCTGCCTAGGCTAGTTTCTGTGTAACACATTTAAAGCTTCTGGTTGCTATTAACAGGTATTGGACATTAACAAATAATTTTAACACATCACCAAAAAGAGTTCACAACTTTACTTTCAGACAGAGAAGTATTAAAAGCTATATGGTAGGAACCGCATTATTAACCTCAAATATGCAGGGTATTTGTAAACTGTGATGCCGATCGACTATTGTACAGGGTGTTTTTTTTTGGTTGGTATTATAGGGTACAGGCTAAACGGTAAGAGATACAAAAAACTAAGATACGTGTCCCGTTATCTTTTTTAGTATTTAGTTTAATGACGCAATTAGATCCACGCTAACGTGATTGGTTTAGAAGATACAGGGTAATTTTCAAAATTTGTCGATTTTTGTTATATCTTATTACTCAAACACTTATGGAGATAGAAAGAAATTTCAAATACGAAAGTTTTATAACTTTTACGTAGAATCCAGAGGGCGTACATAAAATAAATATAAATGTTTTATTTTTTGATATATAATACATATGTATATTAAAAACCCAATTTAACAAGAACACTAAATCATTAATTAACCCAACCAATACCAACCACAGAAAATAGGATTATTTATAATAGCAACTAAACAATTGTCTCAACTACTTAATATTTTTTTGCGCTGGTGATTAATTACAAGATGTGCTCAAATGCATTCCATTTTGTTCGATGCATTGTAATCAAACTAATGGCGATATGGATGTAAATATTTGGTATAATTTGAATAAAATTAAAATAATTTGCTTTAAGTTTTTTTTAAAATTAGATACCAGAAGAATACCAAATATTTACATCTATATCGCCACCAGTTTGATTACAAATAGAGTCCAATAATGCATCAAACAAAATGGAATGCATTTGAGCACTTCTTGTAATTAATGACCAGCGCAAAAAAATATTAAGTACTTGAGATAATTGTTTAGTTGCTATTATAAATGAACCTATTTTCTATGGTTGATATTGTTTAGTTAATAAATGTTTTAGTATTCTTGTTAAATTTGGTTTTTAATATACATACCCCTAAAAAATAAATTAATATTGATTCAATTCATGGCCAACTATTTTTTTATGTTTTTGTTAGTTTCGCTGTGTAGAACAATGCAAAATATTAAGTGTTATATATTGTTGTAATCGCAACAAAAAATGCAAATTTTTGAGATACTCAGATACAGGGTGTCCCATTTAAAAAAATGCAAGTTTGTATTATATATCAAAAATTAAAACACTTATGGTTATTTTGTGTACGCCACTGGATTTTGCGTAAAAAGTTATAAAACTTTTGTATTTAAAGTTTCTTTCTATCTCCATAAGTGTTTGAGTAATTTTGAGAATCACCCTGTATCTTCTAAACCAATCAAGTTAGCGTGGATCTGATTACGCCATTTAATTGAACACTAAAAAAGATAACGGGACACGTATCTTACTTATTTTGTATCTCTTACCGTTTAGGCTGTACCCTATAATACCAACTAAAAAAAACCACCCTGTGCAATACTCTCATCAAAATTAGAAAACAAGTTTATATAAACATGAGTTTGAAAATTCTTAGTTCTCAAGACAAAGAGTGGTAAAGTAAAAGAAAGGGTTTGTAAATATTTTAAACATCTTTTAAACACTTTTTTGTATTTGGCAATGTTATTTATCACATTAAGGGACTAATTAAGCACTAACTTAATTAAGCTTAAAAATCCATTGGCGTAAGCGGCGCCTAAACGAATATTTTAAACAAAAAAGAACGTCCACTGACTGTGAAAAAGTGTGTGAATAATTTATATTTTATTTAAATTAAGTAAATAAAAATACAGCTTTTATGTCCCTTATTTTTTTCGTATCTTGTTTAGTTGAGAAAAACATAAAATCCACTTAATTGCCTACTCCTAGGATATAAAAGAGGCATTCGAGAAATTTATTTTTTAAAACTTAGGTTTTATATTTTTTTATAAGCAGTTAGGTAACAACAACAATAAATCCTTAATTAGGTAACGTTTATATCTAGTCAACCAAGTTTTGCTAAAAATAAATTTCCTTAAAAGTTTGTCTTGAGAACAAAAAAATTTCGGGCCCATCTTTATATGAACTTTTTTTCATTTTTGATATGATGATTCTATAATAGCAGTTTGGCATCACAATTCACGAACACCCTGTATACCATAAAGTATGTGACACATTTCGGGTTGCGTTTAAACCAGGAATCCCCATCGAAACGAAATTACGAACCCGGTCCAGAAGATTTTTTTTTAGTTTCAGTTCTACTTTCTTTAGGGTTAATATCCTTTTTTTAGTTCAATTTCCCAAATCTACACCTTGAAAAATTTAAAGAAATTTTTTTGATCGATAAAGCTGATAGGTCACATTGGCAGAACTGTCAAGACAAATAATATTATGTCACATATGATCCTTTTCGTTCATTGATAGAAAAAAGACCATGCCTAAATACAACTAAAAGCACAACTTGCAACAATTAAGAGAAAGGACATTCCAGTGACCGTTTAATTTATAAGGGTTTCGGTATCGTTTCCGGTCCACACCCAACATGAAGTAAGAGTTCCGGTTTTGATTACTTCTGGTCTGATACGGTTGGGGTCCCTGATTTAAATACAGATCTAACCTCTTGCATTAGCATCAGAAGCTTGCTACACCTCTTGGCAGATGTATAATTAAAACATTTTAAACTAAGCTATAAATGTTATGCTGGAAATTAAAACCGATTCAAGCAGGTTAGATGTTAATATATGTTAATATAATTATTTAGTGAAATAAGCGGGCCTACCTGACTTATAGAAATTCCTGAATTCGGGGAAAATCTCGGAGTATACATTGGTGTAGGAACTGACTTTGATACTGCCAAAGAAGAAGGCAATTTATGTTCTACAGCGAGGCCGGCCGGATGTATTGGATTGTTCAAACTGGGATATTTTTGGAAACTCTGCGTTTTCTCCACTCCCAATGAAACATTTACTGGGTATGGGTTCATCGGATTATTTGGGACACTAGGTGAGACAGATAAAGATGAAGGAATGTTAGGGATATTCATTCCTTTCAACATTGCTGCTGAGGTACTTGGAATATTAGCTGCAAAAATTTCAGCTTCAATGTTCTTCATTAACTGCTTAGTTTCTTGTTCTTTTTTTTGTCAGCCAGCTTTTCTTGCAGAGTTTTTCCTGGGCTTGTAGATATACCGGGTTTATTATAAGAAGGACTTGACACGGGTGGTGGCGTAATTGGCAGGCTGTGCGCGGGTTTTGGACTAGTAGAAGAATGAGCGACGGGGACCTGTTTTGAAGTACTAGGACTTGTATGAGGTATAGACAAGGGTGCTGGTTTCGAAAATGTACTAGAACTTGTAATTGTCGGATTATAGGTCTGTTTTAAAGTGCTGGGATTTGCTTGAGATATTGATAACGGCGTTTGTTTTGAAAATGATGCACTGGAACTTGCAATTGCCGATGCATATCCCAGTTTGGACGATTGTCCAGTAGACAAAGATGTTACATTTGAACTTGTAAAAGTCTGGGACAATGGCGTTGGTTTGGTTAATGTTGCAGTTGTGTTTGTAACCGACGAAATATATCCAGATTTAGAGACAGAATGACTCGTCACTGGGGTTACAGACAAACCACCCACAGGCGTTATGGAAATATTTGGTCTATCTTTCATTAACAAATTAGCCGTTTTATCATCAGAAGTGCTTGAAGAATGGTGAGCCTTTGTGGGGACAGGTTCTTTAAACACTAATGCTGAAGATTTTCCACTAGGTTTTAATTTTTGAACATCAGGAGGTGATGATTTTAAACTCGACCCTGTTGTTTTTAAAATACTTGTAGATTTAGATGAGTTACTTGAACTGGTATAAGGTCTATGTGCTGCAGTATGCTGAATACTGCTACTTTTTGACCCACTCAAGCTTGATTTTGAACCAGAAGATTGCTTCGACATGTTTGGTAGCATTGATTCTAAAAATTTCATTTGCTCAGGAGTTAAATTAGCCAAAGCTGGAGATAGTTGGGAATTAAACCCTTTTAATGCAGCACCTTGATCTAATATAGATGACGTAGATGTTGGAATCGCTCCAGTTCCAATACTAGAGTGTGTACTAGTAGGTGGTCTTAGCAAGCCAGAAGTAGGATTTAATAAGCTTGCTTGTGCTAAAAACTGGCTGGCTTGTGATACAGCGGGGTTGTTCATTTGCCCCGTTGAAAAAAACTGAGTTAGTTGATTCAGTTGGGAAATACTCAGATTTTGGCTGTACTGTTTTATTAACTCATCTTGATAGTGCTTTAAATACTCGTACCCATAATTACTACTATTATACATATTATTTTGCCAGGGATAAGGCCCCACATTTGTACTGCTAGGAGCTTTAACTCTAGTTTGCCGTACTTGCCCAGGTACTTTAGGTAATGGAGGTCGTCCTCTAGGTCTTCCAACAGATGGAGGTTTTAAAGTCTTTTGAGGTCCTGATAACATACTAGGGGCAACGTGCACGGGGGATTAGCGACTCCTGGGCTTCTAGAAAATGCTAAATTTGTATTGGGAAACGTAGCCTTATGCTTCTCCATAGGTCTGTGCTGCTGACAGAATTTAATTGCCAAGTCCAAAATATTAACATTATCAGGAATATTCTCTTTAATAAACTGTTTGTAAACATCTGTAAGCATCCCAGAAAAGGCAGATTCTTTTGAGGGTATGTGTTTTTGGACTCTCTGATAGATTCTAAATAAATCATGTAAAAGCTTTACGATTTGTTGATTTTGCATATTGGGAACATTTTTAATTTGACTTTTAAAACTTTGTATGCACATACTCATTGCTTGCTCTGAAAACGCCTTTCTCTCACTATCCTTAATATAAATTTTGTCTCGATCTGGAATCTTTCTTAGCTGCATACAGAGCTCCATTAAAGTTTTTGTATCATTGGTGTTCCTCAGCACTTGTAGGACTAGAGATATACATCTATTCATGTGAGCCGCTAAAGACCCTGGCCTGTCAATTTCTGTAGATGGTATACGCCAAACACCATTAAAGAAGTTCGTAGTCTTTCTCTCTGAAAACAATCCAGTAACAGTGGTTCCATCCTTGCATTTATACTCTCCCAGAAGTAGCTGTTTGCATTTAGTATAATCTTTGCGACCTTTATAATGAAAGAATAAGTGCGCCAGTCTATACAGAGCTTTATAATTCTGTGGTAAGCGCGTTATACATATTTCCAGGCCATGTACGCATTTATCAACCAGTTGTAATATTTCGCTGTTTGACATATTTTCATTTGTGGTGTCTGACGACGATGAACTGGATGAACTATCGGAATCATCACTGTCTGAATCTGAACTGCTACTGTCACTACTGCTTGACGAAGATGAACTACTGGATTCATCTTCCGTCGTTTTTTTATTTTCTGTGTCTGTTTTCACAACTGCAATCTCTGCCTCATTACTTGGTTTAGTTTTAGTATTCTCGCCTGTAAAACAAATGTTATATATAAGTATATTGGTCAATTTAGCCTATTTAGAAAAAAAAAACTATCTTTACTGATGACTTTATGAAATAACACTATAAAAATCAACATGTGTCTTTTCTGAAGCTGCGGATTATTTAAAATTAAAAATAAACCTTAAAAAACATGTTACTTAATAAATTTACCTTTTGACATTTCAACAGTATCGTCAGCAATAACAACTTCTTCAATTTGTTCAGTTCCGCTATTATTGGCATCAGAATCATCCATTTTTTCCGTGTCTTTCATTGTTTGCTCCATCATTTTATCTAACAAAGACTGAACATCTTGTACTTGGTCAGAAACATCAACGTCCATGTTAATATCTTGAGTTTCTTTATTTTTTGTTTCAGATATTTCTTCTTTTAATTCAGATGTTTTTTCGGTAGCTTGAAAAGTTTCTTCTTCAGAATCGGAAATGTTTATGATATCTTGCACCTCCTCAACTATTGTGACATCTAAGTCTTCTTCCTGCAGTAATTCTTTTTATTTTGCTCTTCAGATGTTTTTGTTTCATTTTCTTTTAAATTTGTTTCAATAACTTCTTGTTCTTTTATAATTTCATCTACCTTACTGAGAATGTTTTCAAGACATTGTTTCACTACTTCTTTGGCATCTTCAGTATCCTCAGGTAACTCGGTAACATCACTCTCATTAAAATTTTTTATGGAATTTAAAAATTGATCTTGAAAACTTTGGTTTGTATTTGTGCTAAGACTGTTTTCAGCAGTCTTAGATGAGACTCTAGAAATATTAAAACCTATTATTAATCATTTTAGTTCAGTAAACCTTTTTAAAAGAAATTTGACATTTAAATAACATGAAAACGTTATAATTTTACTAACTAGTAGGATGTACTTTCTTTAAATTTGTTCATATTACTTTTAAATTGAAGTATAAGTATAACTTTAGAATTTAGATTATCTCAATACCGAGGTAATCGTCGTGTATTAACTGTGCTAAATAAATTGGAGAACTTTTTTAAAATAAAAGCCATAACCACTTATTTGAAAAGCTTAGAAGATCTAATGCCAAGAAACAGTTGCAAAATTGACGATCCACACAAGTACATGACGACATATACTTTTCGATGGAAGTCAACAAAGAAAAAATATGCAGTGGGAATTTCTCGTTACATAAAAAAATCAAAAATTCTTAAAAAAACAACAGATTTTATATTGGCTATATGGATAGTTCAAATAAACGCCAATAAACTCAACAGGTATAAACAAATTGTATCTATAGCCACAAGAGCTTCAAAAAAGCTTGGATTTCTCTTTAAACAAATAAGTTTTTTTTTCTTTATAATTTATACATTTTGTATGTATCCCAAATGTAACCTCCTCACCTCCTCTGGAATTTTGCTCTCATGCCTGGGGAATAGCGTCCCACACGTACACTTAGAATCTTTGATTGAGAGGTGTTCACCTTATTAATGATCCTCTGCTTACAGAGAGGCTTTTCTCTTTTGTCCAACGTGGGGCTATAGGTGATCTTTGTTCATTTCTTTATCCCTAAAGTTTTTAGAATGTAGAACCTGCTGCCCGCGGAGGTCTTTCCCTCATGTCCAAATTTTCAAGTATTTAAGTCCCATGTTACCTCGCTTAAGACACCTTCGGTTAGTATTTAGGCTTTCACCTTTGTGGATTGTCCAAAGACAAAAAACCGTAGTTATTATTTTAAATAATTTACATTACTTTATTTAAAATATAATATAAGATCATTTTTTGGGTAATAATAGTACTTAAACAACAACTTACTGTGGAGATGCTGTTGAGGGTACCACCACAAAATGTTTCGCAGTTGTATTGAGGCATTTCTTAAAAAATGCACCTAACGTATTTAGTATTTCTTTTCCTTCATGCATTTCTAAATATTTAAGAACCGAGGCGTGAATCCTATAGTGAAGTTCAAGTGTTTCGACAGACAAATGTTGTGGGTTGTTATAATTAATTTTTTCTGGGTAGACAGCTTTGTTTTCATGAAGCAGATTACTTGCCTAAAAACCGCAAATTATAATATGTTTACTTCTGTTTGACAAAAACACAAAAAAAAAATGTATGATATTGGTTCAAAAAGCGACTAACCCTGCTAACTTACTTAGTGTTTTTTTGTCAAAAGAAAATAAACAGATTTAAGTTAATCATTTGAGTGAAGACAAAGAAAGAACTGGAAATATGTTGAGCCTGATTGGTATTTTCAAACTAGAAAAAAGTGTCCATTTTTCTCAAAAAGACCTTTTATACAGTGTTTCCCAGGGCCAAATTTTTTAAAGTTTTTATACAGACTTTTTGGAAAACTAGTCGCTTGGTCCAAAACTAGTAAATAGAAAATTTTACTCCGATTGGTAACATACAGGGCGAGTTATAACTAAAAATGGCTAAGAGTAAAGTACCTTTATTTTTAAAAATATAACAAAATTATATAACTAAATGTTATAGAAAATTAAATTTTATGTCAAAATTTAAAGTTTAAGAATTAAAGTAAAGAAAATATTTTTGTCAATTTTTTCATTATGCATTAATACTTTTAAAAATACTTGGCTTAAGGCATAGACTTTTAAGAACATCTTTAAAATTATTAAATTTTCTTTTAAGTTTTGCTTCCTTTTGACCATTTAAGTTGTACTGTGTAATGTAAAAATTGTCAATTTTTTTGTTTTACTTTCATTGTTTAACTTCAAATTTTGACATAAAATATAATTCTCTACAACATTTACTCATACAATTTTGTTCTGCTTTTAAAAATAATAGTAGTTAACTCCTGGGGATTTTTCTTATTGTCAGTCATAACTCGCCCTGCATAATACAAATCGGGGTTAAATTTTGTATTTCTTAGTTTTGGACCATGCAAACTTTTTTCGTTTAAAAATTCAATAATTTTTGTTCGGTTTGTCCTTTTGTATCACCTCTCCTGGGACACACTGTGGAATAAATAAAAATGCAGGACAAACTCAAAGTCGTGGTCTCAGTAAAAATTAAATATGTATATATTATGAGTTTGATCGCCCTATATTTTTATCTGACACAGGAAAAAGATCAAGAAAAAACTAAAACGTCCATAGTCTATCCAACTTGTTGTACGACAGGTTGTACGACTCAAGTAAATTCGATCGTCATCCAAATAATATTCGCAAAGTCTGTGGGCTGTTTAATTATCTTCTCATAAGGATTTTGACTTACTGTCAAATAGTACTGTAGGTATTCTGCCGGCTCTTTTCGTTTCTTCTCGGCAATTTTTCCAAGAATATAATATTGCAACCATCTTTCATCTGGTTCATTACTATCATCTATCTCGTAAAGTGCTATAGCACGTTCCAAGCTATGGCCAGAACTGTCTAGGTAACTTTCCTTTTCTCTTTCAAGTATTTCAAACCTACAAATAAAGCAAACTAAGTGGCTGAAGGTAAAACGACTATATCTAGTTTCCTATAAATCTATTAATAACATCACTCTTAATAAAAGAAGTATCAGACCTGAGGAGACCCGGGTTATATACCACCCTTTTATTTTAAGGACGACAAATAAAAATTTTAAGGTGGCTGCTGGGCGTCAAATTGAAATTCTCCCTCACCCTGTATAGGGTGTTTCATTAAATAAAAATATATACCCAGTAAATTATTACCAATATCTCCATTAAAATGATCAGTTAAAGAGCTAAGATAGAACAAGGTTTCACGGCTTTGGTCAACAGAGGAATCTTGGTTCTTGGGCTGGGACCGCTTCACACTGAAATCATTTCGCCATCGATTGCACGAAGCATCTTCAGGAACCTTTACTCTGTGTGATTGAAGCACTGAATGAGCTTCAAATTCCAAGGCAAGGGTTTATACACCCTTTGTCTTGTTCACCGAAGCGTGTCCCTTTTTATTATTGCTATCCACGTGTGTATTTCAATAGATTACCGGACTTTTCTTTTATAGCAACCTTGAACGGATGCAAGTATAGATGGGTCCACATTTAATTCATTCTGAAAGTAATACCGCAAAGTACACAAAAAATGATAAAGTAAATAAACCCTTGTGTGAACAATAATTTATTGCAGCCAAAAATATTCAACCCGACGAGTTTCTAGTTCCACGCTACAAGCCACCGGTTTTATGGCAAGACAGAGGCGAGATAAGATGATGTTTTTAAGTACTTGACACGTGTTTTAGCAGTGTTTTTTTATTTATCTAAAAAATATGAAATCAGGTCCTGTTAGCGCTATGTGCCTTTAAAAAGGTTTGTTTACTTTATCACTTTTTCGGTACTTGTCGGTATTGCTTTCAGAATGAAATAAAGGTGGACCCATCTATACCTTAGTTTCCTTTACAATATTATTATTGTGACCTAAACAATGTTGGTTTCTTTACAATATTAATATTGTGACCTGTACAATGTTGCTGTTCAGCAACTGCTGACTGAATACATTGCTTGTTTCTAATACATTGGTCATGTTTCTTAATTCTAGTCGAAATAGACCGTCCCGTTTTCCCAATATACACTTCACCACAAGAACAAGGAATTTTGTACACTTCCTCACTTTGTAGTAAAATTTTATCTTTCGCCGGTCTTAAGCATTAACCAATCCTTTTATATGTGTTAAAGATTGTTTGTATGTTGGACCGATGAATTATTCTAGCAATTTTGTCCGTTATTCCATGTATAATATCCATTGCCTCTCAATGCTTTAGTCAGTTTTTCAGTTTCCAACAGTAAGGATTCTTTGTCACAAATAGAGGGTGCTCTATAAAGTAATGAACTGATGTCTTATTGTTTTTGTAAAGGGTGGTGATGTGAAATGGCATGTAAATATCTGTAGGTATGTTTAGGTTTTCTATACACAGTATTCGCCTTGGTGTCGTCACTTTTGTGCCTACAAGTACATCTAATAAGGGTATGGCTCCGTCCGCTTCAATTTCCATAGTGAACTGAATATTTGGATGTTGGATATTCAAATGATCGAAAAAGGATGGGAGACTTTCTAAACTATGTATCCAGACCACAAAAATGACATCAACGTACCTCGATCAAAACTTTTGTTTTAAAGGAGCTGTGGACAATGCATTTTCTTCGAATGCCTTCAATTGTGGTGGCTAATATCTTCATGGTTTGACCGATTTCAACGTGGCGCGGTCCAAACCCAAGAACCAAGATTCCTCATTAAAAGAGCTTTAAGAAAATCCCACATTAATTATGTTTAATTTCATTAGTTTCAGTATGATCGTCCAAATAACATAATTAAAGGTATTGACTTTATATTTTAGGTTTAGAAAGCACTCATTAAAATCTTTTAAATAATGTTTCACAAGAGCACTTAATTTTTTTTTTTAGATGGCACCAGCAGCCATTTAAAAATTTTTATTTGTCAATTTTAATCTAAAATTTAGTATTTATGCATCAATTTTATTTCTCAAAGTACCTAATCATTTTTTAAATTGTTCTATTCAAAAAATAAAAGGCAAAGGACATTAAAGAAATGCACTGTATGGTTTTTAATGTATTTTTACGTTCTTAACATGAGCTCGTGGTACGAATTTGGCCAATGCATCTACCAAATCGTTTTACACTGCATAAATTTATTTACCCCTTTATATCTTACCTCTTTCTATAAAATAATACTTTAAACATCTATTTGCCAAATTAAGTAATAATTAGAGAAAAAATAAATCAGCTAAAACTTACTTTTCCATGCTAAAACTTTCTGATTCAAACTTAATTAAGCGTGAACAAAAAGAGTGCACCATGTATTCAAATGACCCGCATTCAATCCACAGCACTAAATTTTCAGGATCCAATTCCAGGGACTTTCTAAAGCAAATTTGGGCTGATTTCGCTTTATCAAAAAATCTGCTTCATTTTTAATCTTCTCACAATAGTTTAGTGTGTTTTCCAATTGAGCTGCATAACTAAGACCAAGCGATGCCCAGGAATCAAGTCTTATAGGGTTTATACAAAGGTCGAGCTGAAAATATTTGATGCATCTAGCAAATTCTTTTTCCTTAAAATAGTAGTCACCAAGCAGATAATAAATAGCGCGTACTTTATTGGGAAATTCAACTGGATCGGGTAATTTTAAAGTTTTTCCGTGGATAAAGTCCATAATTTTAGGCAACTGATCGTGCAATGCGCAAATGGATGGTACTAAACCAATAATTCTTTTAAAAAGTTGTTCTAGATCTGACGAAATGGAAGCATTTTTGTAGGAATTGAATTCTGGAAGACTATCAGGAGCATAGTACTGGTAAAGTTGAAAGGAACGTTCCCAAGTTAAAGGAAGAGGATTGACGTTGTGATCAACCAAATGGCGAGAAATCTAAAAAATAAAATATACAGAATTATTATTTTACTGCTTTACATAAATATCAGTTTTTGCATAAGCAAAGCAATAAAAAACTAAGGTTTAAAAAAACGCACCTTGAGGGATTGTTACTTAAAAACCAATAAAATTTGAAAAACAAAATATATGAAGCTGTACCATTTTGAAAAATTTTTGGATTACCATAGCTGTTGATGGAGTTGGAGTGGAGTAAAAGTAAATTTTTATCATGTAACTATAGAGTTTGTGGTGTGCAATCCTTTAAGTGGATGCCGTAGCACGTTAAATGAGGCTAAAACGCGATTCGCTGCCGTTTTTAAAATATTTGTTATGGAAAAAAGTTGTATATAGAAAGGTTTTTAAAATGATCCAAAGATTATCGGAAAGTGGTTATTTTTACGGTTTTGTAATTTTGGGAAATTTAATGTGTTAATTATAAACATTACCAAAAATCAATTACCATTTTAATAATCTTCACCCAATTTTAGACATACTTTAAATAAAACGTTTTTCTTTAAAATGAATAGTTTTTGAATGGCATGTAAAATTCTAAAATTACATACCATTGAAAAACTATTTATTTTAAAGAAAAACGTTTAATTTAAAGTATGTCTGAAATTGGTAAAATATTATCGGATTGTTGATTAATTTTTGGTAATGTTTATAATTAACACATTAGATTTCCCAAAATTACAAAACTGTAAAAATAACTACTTTCCGAGAATCTTTGTATCATTTAAAGAGACTTTTTTATATACAACTTTTTTCCAAAACAAATATTAAAAAAGCGTGTTAAAAAGGCAGCGAATCGCGTTTTAGCTCAATTTAACGTGCTACGGCATCCACTTAAATAGAACACTTTTGAACCAAAGAATAAAATGTCTTTGGTTGTCAATGTCAATATTTTTTATAATCTAAAATCGAGTTTCTTTTCAAATTACTTCCATTGTAATTTTATATTCAGAAAATATTGTACATAAACTTCTGTTATTACACAGGTGGCAAAAAACGGACAAAATATAAAAAATTAAGTACATTAACTTTTAATATCAAAAGATTAAATGCGCATGCCCGTACCTTACACTCTTGCCGATAATACGGAATTTTTGAAGTGAGAATTTTTACTCCTTATTAGAAAGCCGAACGCTTGTCGAGTTACTCTTTTCACTCTAAATGCAATACTTGAACTCTTAGAATTCACTTAGGTACTAATGGAGTGAAAGGCGTGCGTATCCTGAACCTACGTTTTGTATTGAAGAATATGTTAAAAAGGACAAGAGAATCGAATGTGATAAGATTTTTTAAACCAGTACAATGCTATTTCCAAAATAAAATTTGACAGTGACTGTAATTTATTACATTAGAAGCCATGTTTCTTTGTGTAATATAATTGGTATATAATCATACTAAAGGAGAAAAAACATACCTTATTCTTTTTACTAGGATATAAGTATAAACAGAATAAAGCTTGTTCGATGTGAATATCAATTTTATCTCTAAATGGTTCAAAAAGCGGCGTATCCAATCGGTCAAGGGAAGTATCCAAAATAAAGTGTAAAAGTTTGCCGTTTTCAGCTAAACACCAACCTTTCGGACCTAAAAAGATATTTTATTAAATATAAAGAAACATAACAACGAAAAGTACAAATCTTAATAATTAAATGTCAATCCAGATTTTAAACCTATGTATATGTATAACAATTCTACATTGTGACCTACGGGTATAAAACCCGCGATTTTTTTCAAGAGGATAATGTGCTCAATACTTTTAAAAATACTTATTCAAGGTTTTTACTTAAAATAATACATGAATAAGTACTTACCCCTAAAAATTGAATAAAACTTATTTTTAAATTTTTCTATATTTATTTAATTACCTAAAAATTCATGAGCTGAACATAAAATAGCAAGTGAAGGAGGTAGCTCTTCATCTGAGGGTTCTGAAGTACTTTCTTTATGTGCCTCAATTTTATCTCTTTTTGACTGATTTAATCTTTTACTGGCATATTGTCTATGTTCTTCCCTAAAATAACATAAATGAAGCTAAGCGTGTTATAAAGAAATAGTTTCTTTCGTTCTATAAGATAAAATATTGTATCAGTTAATAGAGCATATAAAATGGGATTAACAAGAGAATTTTTTAATTATTAGCAAAAACATTTGGTGATGATAAATTAAAAACTAAAACAAGCAAAAGAAAACTGAAAACGCTTTACAAAAAATCACTATATAGGGTGCTTGTAAACTCAGGTACCAAACCTCTATGTTATAGTCTCCTGTTAAAATACGAAAAAAGTTTAGATAACCATGAGTTTGCAAATTTTTTGTTCTTAAGATAAAGAAGATTAATTAATTAATAATAATAATGATAATAAGAAATGGGGAGATGTCGCACCAGTATTTTTAAGCGCTGAATTTATATAATAATTTTTCAAGCCATGACTACATTCGGAACAGGTTGTTATTAAATTAAACTTGAGCACTAAGCATCTATAGTGTTAGTAAGGGTTGTTTTTGCCTTATTTAGCGCCACACAAAGTTGCCTAGTAGCCAAAGGTGGTTTGATTAACTAATTTAAATATAAAAAGTTTAACCTGCCAAGTTCTCGTATCCCCTATTTTTGTTTGTATAAAAAGGAAGAACATTATACCATTATTTAATTTTATGAAAATATTTAGGCAGTAAGTGCTCAATTAAAAAAATAAATACTTTATGGACTCTTATTTTGTTTTGTAGCCTAGCAAAGTTTAAATATTTGTTATTTAATATTATTAAATACATTTAATATGTGTGTGCGTATCACAGAAATTAAATATTTTCGGAGATAAAAACATATAACCACTTAATTTATTATTTTAAAATCCAGAGTACCTAAAAATATTTACTTTACCACTAGAAAAATATTTTGTGTAATAAATCTTACCTCAGTAAAATATAATGTAACAATAGCCAGGGGGTAATACATCCTAAAGACAAACTTCCGCTAGCTTCTGAATTAAGCAGCTTGCAAACTATTTTGGACAAATTTTCAACTAATCGACATCTCTTCTCCTCTGTAAGTTTATCAATAATACTAACAGTTTCTTTTTGAATAATTTCCTGAAAGATTCCCAGACATTTATCCATTATTTTTACCCACTTATCTTGATCAGCATTAGGTTTACCATAATTCTGTAATGCTTCATTCAAACACTCCTCTGTCCAAATAAAGCATTCGTCCCAATTTGTAAACCACAAGGAGTGCATTAGTATTCCCAATTGCGCAGGTCTACCCATCCTGCCCACTTTTGAGTAACTGCCAGAATGGAAAGTTTGTTTTAAAATATCAGCTACTTCTGTATATTTTTGAGTGTTAAACAAATTTTCTATGTTGCCCAGTGAAATTATCATGTTAAGATGTTTAATAATTTTGTCAATTATTTGTTTGTTAATAAACCCATATTTAAAACAATTGGGTAAACTTAGAGAAAATCTATCTGCTGATTCCTTTTCATTTTCATCAATTTGGTGAAGAATTGCCTCTAATGCTCTAATAGCTAACTCGTTCTCATCAGTTTTTCGGAAACAATGTGATTGAAGCCAGTAAAATCTGGTAAAAAATGATGAGAATTCGTCCTTCCAATCATCGCTCCAACTACTAACAATTTGAAGGTAGCTTAAAATAGCTGGATGCAGACTTTCTGTAGCTTCAGAACTAAAGCTAAAAAGTTCTCCATAAAGTAAGGTTGCTAAAGCATCATTTTTTATCTCTTCCAATGACAGCTCACTACAAAAACTTGTGGCTGATCACAATGCTCCCTAAACATCTTAAATACCTAAAAAATGTCAATTTTAATAAGAACACTATAATACGGATCATAAGAAAAATAATGAGAATAACTAAGTTACATCTTGAATGTGGTAGATAATGATTCTTCATCAGTGGCACTAAAGGAAATTGGAATAGGAATTTTTAGAAAATTTGGTATTATTATAAAGTTAGTGGAGGACATGTGACTAAAATATTTTAATAGATCTACCATTTCCGGTTATAACGGAAGTAAATGTCAACTTTCTTATTTTAAATGGAACACCCTATATATTATTTATTTTTTAGATTCTGCGTAAAATTCTTAACTTATTTTATGTATAGTGTTATATACCAAAGTCCAACGGTTTTTAATTTATATTAAATTTTATGTTAAAAATGACGTTTAAGAGCCTTTAAATAACTATCAATTTTTTCTAAAAAAAGCGTTTAACATGAATTGTGGTTAGGATTTTGGGGTTTTTGTCGTTATAATTTTTAACAGTTATTTTTAGTTACCCTGTATTAATTAATGGTCAAAATATTAATACAGCCTACTAAGGAAGTTTTTTCTACAGAATCCAACTCCAATTGATCTTAAAAGCTTTTGTTTAAAACAAATTGATAGTTATGTAATGATTTCCAAACGTCACTTTTAACATAAATCAAAAACAGTTGGACTTAGGTTTTTTTAAATTTTACTACCCTTTCGGAGTCATCCAACCCAGGTTTCGACGTAGGTTGTTCCCAAAGTCGATTGATGAGATAAGGTCACGACATTCGCCATATTGGCTAGCGCGGTTGTGACGTCAAGTCGGGCCATTTTCGGCCATGTTTGATTTTAGGCAGATCAGTGGCGTAGAATTAAGGAGAAAACAAAAAGAACTGTATGTTGTAAACAAAATTTATTGTATTATTTTAATAGAAATAAACTAAAATAAAAACTTAAATGTGGTTTAAATATTGAAAATTAAAAATAATCAAAGCGACGACAGGAGGATGAGGTACCTGGCAGAGCAAAACATTTTCCATGGTTCCGTAAGTCAAAAACCATTTTAAAAACTTTGTATACAAGGTGTCCGCTAATGAATGGTACACAGAAAAACCACAGATTCATTATGCCAAAATATTAAGATTTAACCAAACATACCTAATATCCAAAAGTTTTTAATAAGGAAGATACGGGGGTGTCATAGTAAAAAGAAAAAGTAAATTTATTTCGATAATTGTTCCCCTTTTTAAATATCTTAATAAAACTGTATCTCGGGGTTTTTAAACATTAGCTTTTCAGATCGAATATTAATTTTTGTGTGTAGACTAGAGGGCGATGAGTACACTATTTAAAATTCTCTAAAACTACCCAATTTTTTGTTACAACTCTGTATGTATGTAAGCTTCTCTATGCTTTCTGCACAAAAAAGGTATACTTAGTAAGAATCGGTCTTGACAACCGTTTTTAAGGTATTCACGTTTTAGTTGTTCAGTGCACCCGAAAGTATGTACCTTCAATAACATCGTATTAGCTATAATTACAACTGCTCAGATATTAATAGCTGATAGCTAAAAACTCCTGGATACCGAGTTTTATTAAAATGTTTAAAACATATCAGTTTCAATTTGAAATACATGAATAAAAAATATTTATATCCCTTTAACAACCCCGTATCTTCCTTATCATTAACTTTTGGATATAGGTATGTTTGTTTAAATCCTAAATGGGTATTTTCGCATAAGAAATCTGTGGTTTTTCTGTGTACCATTAATTAGCGGACACTCATCAGTATCATATGTATATAAAAACACGAATGACTGAAAACTATTCGACTAAACACTATTAAAATCTCTAATATAAAACGAGTCGGAACCAATAATATGTGAAGTCTCTAAACTAACCAAAAACATTAACACCTGGAAATCCTTGCAAAATATACAACCAAAATGAAAATGGCAAATTTCCACAGTTTTTACCAAAGAAAGCTTCGACAAGGCACGACTCTGTCATCAGCTGATAATGCTACCAACTTTGAACAGAACTGCCAACCGAAATCGTAATTCTCACACCCTCACGTCCCTGACAAAAGCTATCCCCGGTCTTACTTATGTCTAAACCCCTTCTCATAAAGAAACTCTGGGTTGTTCCATTTAAAATAAGCAAGTTGACGTTAACTTCTGGTAAAACCAAAAGTGGTAAAACTTTCAAAATATTTTAGTTGCATGTCTTCCAGTGACTTTATAATGTTACCATATTTTCAAAATTTTCAAAGGCCTACTTTTCGAAAAATCGATCGCAGCAGTTCTTCGTGGAACACCCTGTATCAATTGTTATGTAAATTTAAACACCCGATAAAACATATTTATAATAAAACCGGAAATAAACTATTACCTCTATATAAAGAGAGACTAGTTCTTTTGGCCACTTGTACTGCCATAATTTTGACAGCTCAAAAGTTAACTCCTTAACCAAAACTATTGCGTCAACTCTGGTTCGCTCTTTGGTCCAGAAATTCAAAACATCATCTTTCTCTCGATCAGTTCCAAAATATGCCTCAAAATTGACAGATTTTGGGGAATGAATTGGAGACAAGAAATTAAGTTCTTTATTTTCCACATACATATTGTAAATATCCATGGTATTCATTGAATCCTCACCTTAATGCACAAAAAGAAAAAATACTGTAAAAATGTTATTATGCCCCCAAATTCTACCCAATATCTACATTAATTTCTCTAAAAAAAACGATATACAGACTGTCCACATATGGGGTTCTTACAAGAGGACAAATGGACCAAAAAATTAACTTTTCAAAAAGTCATTCTTCATAAAAATTTTTGCTTGTAAAAAATAGGATTCACGAAAAGAAAATGTTGTTAAAAATTAAAAAGTAAATGTTGTGTACTCTTGGAGAAAAGAACATGTTTTTAAGTATACAAAATCAACATTTTGTGAATCCTATTTTTGAACAGAAAAATCCACACCACTGTATTTACCGGAAATTCTTTTCTCCTGCCTGGGGTACCCTGGAGCGAATTATAGGGAAATTTTTTTACATAATCATTGAAATTGTTTTGTTGTCATGTCTGTCATTTACATACATAATTAAAGAAAATGTTTTTTGTACCAGTTGTAGTATTTCAGACATAACATAATATAAAATAATGTAAGGTTTTAAGACCCTAAATGACAATTTTATACAACTACAGTTAGTAAAATAATATCATAAGACTGAAGTACTGGACATAAGTGAAGAGCAAACGAAAGCAAGGTAAATGTCGCAAGAAGGATAGAAAAAAACGTCCTGTATACAAGTTTGATACTTTTTAACACGCTTTTATTAACTTGGGTTGTAACTATCTGGCTATGTAACGGAATCTTTGAGCCTAATTTTAACCAACTTCCAACTATTCGATTTCTTTGAAACTTTGCACACGTATTAAGGAAACATGACAATGCAATAATCTGCAAACAGTATCCCGTTATCTTTTTTGGATCGCCAGGAAAAAAATTCCATTATATTATAAAAACAACACCTAGGTTGCCATCTGTTGGCAACATTTCAAACTTTGCTATTAAATGAAGAAGAAATTTTTTAGTGGGTTGCAATATATTGGCAACGGTCCAAACATTGCCTGGATTGCCATCTGTTGGCAAAATTTCAAACTTTGCTACTTAATGAAGAAGAAATTTTTTAGTGAGTTGCAATCTGTTGGAAAAATTTTAAAATTTGCCACTCTTGTTCATTAAAAATTTTTTTCGCCATTTTGTCAAGAGTAGCAGAAACTAAAAAATGAAAAATAATTAATAGTTTAAAAAAACTAAAAAAACACGCTTTTATATGCAACCGAACTAAAAATTAGAAAATAATTTTTCATTAAAAAAAATATTGTCATTTCATAGTAAAAAGCGTGGGGTGATAAATATATTAAAAGTTATAATTATTATATTTGCAAATATCTATGATGGAAAAGTTATGAAAAAATAGTAAAATGCACCCCACGCTTTTACTATGAAATGACAATATTTTTTTAATGAAAAATTATTTTCTAATTTTTAGTTCGGTTGCATATAAAAGCGTGTTTTTAGTTTTTAAACTATTAATTATTCATCTATTATCTTTTGAGAATAAACAGTAACAGATGAAGATTAAATACCCAAGAAAAATTAAAAATGTAAACTTTTTTAAATGGGTCACACTGTATATTATGTCACCATTAAAAATGTATTTTAAAAAGATTTACAAAAATACCATATTTGATATATCTATCTTTAATAGTTTTAGAAATATAGCCAGTTAAATCTGGGTATAATTTCCATTACGTCAACGGTCTCACCTTAGTGCCGTAGGTGGGTATAAAAAAATTATATCTACTATTTTTCAGATTTAAGTGGTCATATTTTAAAAACTATTAAAGATAGATATATTAAATGTGGTACATTTGTAAAGCTTTTAAAAGACCTTTTTAATGGTGACATAATATACAGGTAAAAAAGTTAAACCCTTAATTTTCCTTGAGTTTTTGATGTTCATTTGATTCTTTTTTTTTTGTTCAGAAAATAATAAATAAAAAGTATAAAACTTTTGTACATGACTATCTTTCTTAGTTATAGTTAAAAGTGGGTGGCAAAATATAAATTAAAATCCTGTACCTAGTGTTTTTTAATTCCCAAAACAATACTACGACTTTCATTTTAATGTAAATTTATTGCCTTTATAAAAATAAATCGTAGCGTCAAAATAATGGATTCCAACATAAAGTCTCATGTCAAGTTTTGCTAATAAAAATCAGTAAAAAATAAAATTGTATAAAAAGTTTATCTTTACAAACAACAAAAAAATCACAATTTTACAATCAGCTAAATGATTTGCTTGCCAATGTTTTTATTTAGAAAAGTATCTTATAAATTAGAATTCAGCTAAGAAAAAGCCAGACGCGTCATGCAAGTAAAGATGGCAATCAACTACACTACTCAAAAGAATTATCGCATATGCTCGATTAATTTTGAATCGCCCTGTATGATGTGCTGTTGAAAGGGAGTAGTCAAATTTGTGATTATAAAATATCAGAAATGGGTAAGGGTATAAATTATTAACAAATGAGATTTCTCCCTTTTAACAGCACATTATATAGGGCGATTAAAAATTATTCATTTTTCAATTTTTTTATCACCCGTAGGATTTATTGCTTACAGTAAAAAACAACGGTTAATATAAAGTTATAGCTTCACGTTTTCTTAACATTTTATTTTTTTATTTGTCTTAATAACTTAATTATTAAAAGAGATTTGGCCATTTAAATCAAAGCATTTTTGTATTAAAGCTTATGAAAGAAATCGAGTATAATATGCGATAATTGTTTTGAGTAGTGTATATCTTTCTAATCGTATCATTTAAATAGTGTGGAAGGAACAAAAAGGGGAATCATTTGAAAGTGAGACAGAACTGATGACCGCGTGGCTTTTTCATAGCTAAATCATAGTCGACCAGCATGACCTATTTATTTTAAGTTGGAAATTATTGAGTGAAGGCTCGATAAATTCATTTTAAATAAAACGTATGAGCATGACATCTTTGCTATACCTACCACCTTGAATCAACATTTCAACCGATATTTTATTCTTCAACAAACTTTTCGGTATTATTCTATTTAGAGCATCCTGAACAGTAAAATCTTTATTTGCCTTTTTGGGCTGTTTGCGTTTACTGTGCCAACCCCAAATTTGCAGGTCAGAAAGTACGTCACGTTTTCGTTTTCCTTTCCTTCGCGAATTATTTGTATCTGTATTGTCTCCTTGCAAGTCAGCATCGGTTTCATTATCATTATCTAATTCCATGTTTTGCTCCTTTAATATAAAAAAGAATAGAAATAAGAATTAATTAATTAGAAGTATTTAAATTATATACATTTTTACAGAGCCGGATTATCCATAAGGCAGTGTAGGCAACTGACTAGGGAGCCCGCATTGGCTAGGGGCTCCGCGCAACAGAAATAAATTTATAATTTTTCGTCAAGTAAAAATTAAATATAAATATTTGTACCCCTAATAAAAATATTAAACTTTCAGAACTCCCCTTCTGTATGAATTTTATGACTGTGATTTAATTAACAAAACGTATTACTGTGGTTTTCGAATCAAGAAATAAATATTTAAGACCGGTTCAAGATTTGGCAAAAAAAAAAATTAAAAAAATTAGACCCATCGTTGAAAACCTCTTTTCATGTAAAAAAATCTTAATTTTACGTTTATCATATGCATTCTCACAGATAAAAAATAATTTAACACGTTTCGGTCTAGAATGGCACAAGAGGTGCACCACTCTTCAGTGGTTTATAACTTATGCTATTCACGACTAAAAAAATGAAAAAGAACATAATCTTTGGTTTAAGATGTGTTCTTTCCAAAGATAATCACGAACTTTCTGAAAAATACTACTAATATAACACGTATGTTTATTTTCCAGAAGAGAATTCTTTGAAAGATTTTTGAATGGGCCCCCTAGATTCGTGCAGACCAGTATTTGTGAGTAAACGGGTTTTAACTTTGCCGTCTATCGTATTTATGGAGCCATCTTTGTTAAACGTTATAAAGATATGTTTCCCACAGTTTTAACAGTTCATATTTACAATACAAGAAACAATCATGCTATATGAATAGATAATTATAGGCTTTTGTTTTGTATAATGTCAAACAAAAATTTCAAGCAGAAAATACTAAGTTCATAAACTAAACTTTAAAAATAATTTAACAAGTCCCCATTCTTACCTCATCATTATCAGTTTGTATTGGTGTTGTATTATCCGGATTTTCATTTCCGTTAGTGTTCTCGCTATTTTGCGAAAATCTTCTTTCAGCTATTAAATCCTTGCTTTCCATTTTTCGGCAGAAGCAGCAATTTGTTCTGTATTTTCAGTTTGCTTAGCATCACTAGACTTATTATCCTTGGGAATAATGGCATCCTCAATAATTTTATTTGGTTGTATTGGTTCTGCAAAGTCCATTGATTGACTCATACATTTAGTCATATCAAAAAAGTAAAATGACTCTAAAAATAAAAAAAACTATATTAAAAGATTGTTAGTTAAGTAGGTAATTTATTTATTTACCTATGTAAATAACACTTTAGATATTTACTTTTAATAAATACAGTTGTGGGAATTCTTGGGTAATTACAAAAGAATACTTTACAGTTAATTCTTTTTTATTCAATGTTCTTATAGATTTGACAAACCCAGATAAATAGGGAACAAGGAATTATATTATTTCTTTAAAAATGCAAAAATGCCTAGAATCTATAATCATAATCAAATCCCTTAATAAACATATGAAAACTCATGTAAATTAAAATTAATTTAATTTCATACACAAGTTTTTAAATTGAAATAAATTCAATGAATCAAAAAGCACTATTTTTTGAAAAAATGCTCGGATTCGTAGATAGGTATTTTTAGTACCGATCTTTTCCATGAATAAAAAAATTAAAAAGTACGTTCAAAATTTGGAATATAAAGTGATTCAGGTTTTTTAAATCAATGTGGTCATTATAATAATGCTATAATCTAATTTTAGTATTAGCCTAACCAATTTGGTGTTCATAAAAAGTGCAAAAAGTGTTTAAATAAATTAAGGCGATCGACCAAAATCTCAACGGTTTTAACCGCGGTAATCATTGGTGACAACTTTGACACATATTACATAAATTAAACATCAACACAGCACATTGGTAAACACCGTTTTTATAATTAGTTAATAAAATAAATTTATTGTGTGTATGGACTGATTCAACTACCCTGCTGCCACCTAGCTTTCGCTGCGCGCAAACTTATATTAGTATATTTGTTCGTTTTTCCGTTTTGATACAGACTTTTTAAAAGTTACGTAACTTGTTTCTGATCTAAACATTTGCAACCTATAAAGAATTTTCAAAAATTATGGTACCAAGCCGCTATGGTAGAATCCTCTCATTAAAATATTCGTTTTCAAGATACAGGCTTAAAATATGTAGAAAAATTGGTTTTTGTAAATGACTTAAATGTCTTTTACCCAATTATGCTGTAATTTAGCAATCTTATTCATGGCACCAAGGGACTAATTTTACAACTACTTAATTAAAAGAAAATTTTGGATAGAGTTACTCATTATTATGTTAATGCATGTCCTAATGTAAGAATTGGGGCGGTGGACTATACCAAGATTAAAAAAACTTTTAAAAATTCACTTTAAATTAACAAGTAAGACAGAAGTAATCAAAGTAATAAAAAGGTAAAAAATAAAAAATCAGTTGGACCTGACGGGATACCTGTTTTATTACTAAAAGCAGTTGCTCATGTTCTCGCAGATCCAATCTCACACATAGTAAATCCTGCTTTTGTTACAGGAGTTTATCCTAACAGCCTTAAGTTAGGATATGTGAAGCCAATCTATAAAAAAGGGAAAAAATAAATTTGAAAATTATAGACCTCTTACATTGCTGTCCAATATAAATAAAATCATTGAAAAGATGATGTATGGAAAAGCTTGGAATGTATGGTGTAGTGGGAGTGGCCTTAAGCCTAATTAAATCTTATCTTAACAACAGAAAACAGCAAGTTATCGAGACGGATGAAGAGGGGTGCTGTATTAAGTCTGGGGTAATAAGTGTGCTGAGAGGAGTGCAACAGGGCTCCATCCTTGGCCCCCTTCTGTATATACTATATGTTAATGAACTGCCCAGTATTTCAAGCCAGAAGGTAATATTATATGCTGATGATACATCCCTAATACTTAGTGAAAACATAAAACATGAGTTTATGGAGAAAGTGAGTGAGTCGATTAATGAGTTGGATGAGTGGTTTGTTAAAAACAACCTGCTACTAAATGTAGAGAAAACCCAGATTATTAATTTTAAAAATGAAAAAGATAGTAAATTAGAATGGGAATATAAAAATAACACTTTAACAACAGTTGACTTAGTTTCTTTTCTGGGGGTAACCATCGACTCACAGCTTAACTGGAAAGAACATGTCGATCAGCTGTGTACATCGCTGGCTAGATATAATTATGCGCTTCGAGTTCTTTCAGCTAGTACAAGTCAGCAAATATCTCTAATGGCATAACATGCATTCGTTCAGTCGAGGTTGGCATATGGTATTATATTTTGAGGTAATTCAACTCATATTAACAGGATCCTAGTGATGCAGAAACGGTGTATAAGAAGTGTATATGGAATGAGGCAGAGAGATAGTTGTAGGGAGATCTTTAAAAAAAACAAGTGTTGACTGTGATTAGCCTGTACGTCCTAATGTCTATTCTGTTTGTCAAAAAAATCCAGATATATATTCAGATATTATTCTGAATCACAATTATGAGACTAGAAATAAGTAAAATTTGCAAACACCATTATATAAATTACATTACCTACAAAAAAACGTGGATTTTTCAATTAAAAAATCTGGAATCAATTTCCGATGCGTATACAAAATTGGCCTCTTGAACAACTAAGAACAAAAGTAAAAGCATGGTTATCCTCTAAGGCATATTACACGCTTCATGATTTTTTTAACGATGTGATAGACCTGTGATAAATGTTAATGTTAGTGTAATTTAAAAAAAAATTAAACTGTTATTTTGCTGTGAAAAGCCTAAATACTAACGTACCGTGGGTGTCATCAGCAAGGTAAGGGGCAGTTTGTTAAAATGGGACTTAAAAACTTGAAAATTTGGAGGGGAAGGGAAGACCTCTTCAATTATGTAACTACAACAATAAACACTTAATTAAATAACATTTATATCTAGTGTAACAACTTTTGGTAAAATAGGAGTTTTCGAAATTTTAAAGTATTTTAAAATGTTTACATGAAGCTTTTTCTAATTTTAATGAGAGGACTCTACCATAGCAGTTTGGCAGCACAGTTCACGAACACCCTGTACGTTCATTATATTCTATTGAAATTACCATTCCATTATTGGTGATATACTTGTGACAACAGATTACAGTGTTAGCCAATGACACCCATGTATAATCTCCCAGAGCTTTTGGCAAGGGTATGGTATCAAACGGTTTGGGACCCAATGCCTTTTCTGCTTCTGTTAACCTGTCACATAGTCTTTGAGCTTCCTTTAGAATTTCTTCTTCCTCTTCCTTATCAACTTCAATATCTAAAGGAGGTTCCCAAATACTACAAAAAGTTCTCTCTAATTTTAGCAGTAATAGGCCAAGGGGTAAAAGTAAATTAATCAGCAGAAAAATCGAGATTTACATTGCTACTGTTATTTTTAATCACTATCTTTAAAAATATTGGTAATGTGCCCTTCTTAAGTAATCATTTATACCTAACGGTAACATAAATTTCACAAAAAAAAAAATTCCAGAAACCCATGATCTTAAAATATTGATTTAAAAAGTCAGTTTTATACAAGTTCAAATCCCTGAAATAAAACAAATTTAGGGAGAATCTGATCATTGCTTGATTGTTAACGATGAAAATTATTACTAACTATTAGGATGATTGAAGTAGTACAATATTGCAAGACAAATTTAGATTATGCGAGAGGTAACAGTACACGAGCTTGTAGCTAAGTGGTCTATAATGTGTATGCAAAACTCTACCCGCTGAGACGTTACCTATGGATACTATCACATATTTTTGTAAGTTTTAATCCGGTAACGTCGCTTATGCACTACTTATAGATTTATTGAAGACTGAATCGTTATACGGTGTACAGTATAGATCGATTCGCAAATATACAGTATTTTGTACTTACATTTTTATCAATTTTATCTGAATTTACCGCGTAAATATTATTTGTATTCGCTTATAGCGTTGGTTCTGTTCAACTCGCTAGTATGTACCGTTTTATAAATTGTTGAACTTTAAACCGTTTTTTATTAATAATTAGATGGTCAAAAATGTTTCTACTTATTTTACTCAAAACATATCCATTAAAACACTGTTAGTTTTTTGAAAATATCTGAGTTTTTTTATAACTTGTAACAGATACAGAACTACAAAGAGTGTATACTATTCACATTAAATATTAAATTTTTAATTAAATTTATTTCAGATTCTAAATAGTCAAATAATGTCTTTACTACGTACACAAACATACATAATTTTTTGACGGTACTCCTGTACCACAAGAGCTACACTAAACATTCTGATATCACAAATAAAAAAAATATTTTAAAAGCAATTTTTTGAAGCACTAAGTAGCAGATTAACTTAATTATTTCCTAAACTGATATACTTACTGGTCGGGATTATACAATTTATAATATTCCTTAGTGGCGGGATTATCTCGATATATTTGCTTTCTTAATACCAATCCTTTAGTATATTCTGCGTCAAGCATTAACGCTTTTCCTATATAAACTAAACAAGAAACGGTGTCCTTAATCACATATAAAACAGAAATTAAATTGTCTAAGCATGGCCAATGTGATTCACTGCATTCTAACCCCTAAAAGTTAAAATTAAAGCGTCAACAAAAACTAAAAATGTATACCTGGTGTCCCTAGCCGGTGGCTCACCCCTAAAACTTTTTTATTTTTAAAGATATTAAAATAAAATTTGTTATGTAGATATATCACATAATTATATTTACATTGTTTTACGTATTAAGTTGTTTCCTATTACTGCCGGTTTAGCCGGAAACGACCCAAACTTTCTTATTTTAAATTGGACACCCAATGGATAATTACTTGTTTGAATAGAAAATGATATTCCAAGTAAAATGACACTACCTTCATTTGCCACTTTTTGAAATCTAACCACTATTTTTTTTAATTTTTAATTTTCTATCTAAAATGACATGAATGTGATAAAATGACAAATTTTGGATCAAATAATCACGAAAAAAGACGCGACAAACTTATTTTTATAGCCTCTAAAGAGTCGTCTAAAATTTGCAACATTATATTATGGTCAGTTTTTTCAAACAGATTGAGGGTGGCTCACTCCTGCTTATCAAGTAACTAAAAATCCGGCTCCGGGGCGTCCGTTGGGGGAATAATTAATAAAAAATAAATTAAAATATCAAAAAGTGAGGTTAGTTGGCTCGATATCTAAAAAAGATATTTGAAAAAGTTGTTTAGAATTTAATTTTAGACCGATGTGCGAAATTTAAAATAAATATTTAAAAAAAACAAAAAGACATTTTTTCACAGAAAAAATTCGGTGAAAATTTTTTTCTTTAAAAAAGTTTTTTAACTATGAAGTGACGAACTAATATAATTTATTAGGATTTTTGTAATTTTTTCACATTTAAAATATGAAAATTAAAAAAACAATTTTGGCAAGTAATCCAAGTGGGGACAACCTGTTTTTTCTAAGAGCTGTATTACCATATTACAATCAAAATGAAGTAAGCCATGACAGAAAAGGCTATTTTAAATAAATATTATTAAACACGAACAATTTTGTAAAGCAGTTCTCTTCTTATATCTTAATTAAGGTTGAGTCACGCACTCAATAATCATTTATTTATTTATTTGATTCAATTTTACTTAACAGGTAGTGCCCAAATAGTACAAAACATGTGTAAAACCTTAAAACTAACATGTAAGTCACATAAATACAAAAACTAAAACAACAATGTATATCTACATAGCTTAAAATACGCTAACAACAAAATATAAAACAAACATTTTTAAAAAACAATGATAAATAAACAAAATGCTTAGACGGAACGTTATTAAAAACACAGAATAAAAAGAAATGAACAAGAAATCAACTGCCCAACTATCCGTTTGCAATGCCGGCCCTGAATACTTTCTTAAGCCTATCCGGAACACAATCAAAGTATAGATCTATCGGTAGTCCGTTCCATAATGCCATAATCCGTCTAATTGGCCTATTGCTACCTATGTCTGTTCTGATAGGGTTCAAGAAAAACAACTCCGTCTGCCTGGTAAAGCGAGGCGGGACTCTAAAATTAAACAAACCCAGGAGTTCTGAACAATTATCAAAATTATTGGTAACCTTATGACCAAATGTCAAAACCAACTGAAGGCGTTGATCCTGCAGGCTCTGTAGTCCGGTTAACCTAAGTCGTTCAGGATATGGTAGATCGGAAATATTGGTGACGTTGGTCCTATGTAGCAAAAATGTTGTAAATTTAGACTGCACTCGCTCAATTCTCTTGATGTGAACATTATACCATAGGGGACCAGACAACACAACAGTACTCTAAGTGGCTCCTCACAAGGGCATAGTATATTGTTTTGAGGGATGACGTTTTTAAAGTCTTAACACTGTCGCATAACAAACCCTGCCCTTCTATATGCCTTATCAATGATATAATCGATATAAAGCGTACATCGTAGTTCGCTATTGAACAAAACACCCAAATCACGAATCAGATAAACTCAGCCCAACTTAAAATCTCTAATAAAATAATCATGCTGTACTGGATTCTTCTTTCGCGTAAATGATATAACGTTACATTTGGAAATGTTCAATGTCATTTGATTTTGTTTACAGCAACTATTAAAAGAATCTATATCGTTTTGTAATAGTGTGCAATCAATTTCTGAATTTATTTTGCGAAAAAACTTTAGGTCGTCAGCAAACAGAAGAAATTTACTGTGCTTGAAAATTGAGCATAAGTCATTAATGAACATTAGAAAAGGAAAGGACCCAAATGGGATCCCTGGGGCACTCCAGAATATACCTTTATCTCTTTAAATTTGTGATTACACAAGTAAACTATTTGGGTTCGATCACGAAGATAGCTACTGATCCAGGATAGTAGTGGGTCACCAATTCCATACCGCTCAAGTTTTAGAATCAAGATGTCATGATTTACCTTATCAAACGTACTCCGTAACTATGGGTTTGAAGACCTTTGGAATTAAAAAACCGCGGTAATTAGAAACTTCATCTCGGTCACTGCTGTTTTCCATAAACCAGGAAAAACTTCTGTCGTCATAGACAAATCAAATGCAATGCTTAAGGGAAGCGCCAAAGGTGAAGAGCAGTTAATCAAAAAATCGAAGGGATTCCATCGTAATCAGCCCTCTTGCTCGAATCCAAATCTACCAATCTTTTAAAAACATCGGTATCCATAGGTACACCAGATACATGTTGAATGTTAGTAAGCGGGATCGTCTCAGTATCAAAAAAGAGGGCGTTTCCTGCACGTGAGTAGACAGACTGAAAAAAACTGGCAAACAAGTCAGCAATATCACCAGGATCAGCAGATATTATACCTTCATAATTCATTCTTTTGGGATAACCAGAAACGCATCTTTTTGACATTAAGTATCCCCAGAAGGATTTGACGTTGGTTAAAATTCTTCATTGTGAAGACTGGAGGAATTCATTATAGTCCTTTTTAATTGAAAGCTTTGATTGCGCTCTTAATTGTTTGTAACGACTTTAAGAGTTAGACTAGCGCCATTGCCAAGCTTGGCAAATACCCTGTCCTTATTCTTTATTAGGCGAATCGTCTCTGAAGAGAAGTATGATGGAAAATTTAGAGGGCTGTGCAACTTCCTTAGAACAAACATACCAATCGCTGTATGAAGTATACAATACAAAAACTCGACTACCCTGTCCACCTCCTGGGTTGCAATATGGGCCAATCCACTTGTTTGAAGTAATTATTTAAGCTTTTGTTGTCAGCCTTATGAAAATTAAGATTAAATAATTCTTCTGCATCAACAGTAATTAATAATTGATTAAAAGGTAGTACAATCTCTAATGGAGCATCTACTTGGAGAGACGCCTCGCATAATTTAACCTTACATTTCGATTCATCAATAAGAACTAAGTCCAGAGTTGTATTATTCGTATTTACAACATGATTTACCTATATAATTTAAACTCTTACTGATACACAAATGATATTGCACAATTTATACCAAATTTATTTGCTTCATAAGTAGGCTTTAAAACAAATTAAAAAGACATAAATGAACTGATCTATCTTGTTTAGATTTTTAAATTACAATTGGGGTTAATCGAGTCTCGGAAGGAATAATAGGATGTATTGATTGGCATTATAATTATAATAATAGAATAAATGTATATAAAACTGTAAGAGATATATCTCAGGAAATATAATGCGTTCTCCAACCTGCTATGGTGGTAGCATCTCAGAACCGAGGCAGTGTTGGATCTGAACATGAAATACCTATTCAAGAGAGGGACGGTGATTTTTTAGATAGAAATATTTCTTTAATTCTTTTGAATATACAGTCCATACAGAATAAAGTAGATGAATTTAGTATATTTCTGGAAAGTTGTAATAATCCTGATTTATCAGTTATTTTAATAAATACCGTAATATTTACAGAAGAACCATTCGGGTAGCTAAAAACTCCTATTATGAAAACCGATTTGCAAGGTCGCATAATAAACAAAAGGAAAGTTGGAAAGTCGTTAATGAACTTCAAGGAAAAAATAGCAGAACGGGTAAACAAATTTCTTTATCACCAAACGAGTTTAATAATTTTTCTGCACTATAGCGGCTAATCTTGCAAAAAATATAATTCCTTTTACCAATCCACTAGATTATTTAAAACACGTTTCTATTTCGGATTCATTTTTTTATTGCCTACTAATGTAAATGAAATTAAAGAGCTATTTTCTGAAATAAAAAATAAAAAGGCAGCCGGATGCGATGGTATATCAGTTAAAATTTACCAGCACCTACCAGACACCGCGTTAACTGCAATGGCCAATGCCATTAATGTTTCTTTTTCAAAGGGGATTTTCCTGAATCATTGAAAGCCTCAGTTGTGATTCCTATTCACAAGAATGGCGACGTGGGGTCTCCTTCTAATTTTCGTCCAATAGCAAAGATGCCTACGCAGGCAAAAATTATTGAAAAGCTTATGAATAAACGGGTTAAAACTTTTCTTAAAAAAAATAATATACTGAATCTCTTCCAATTTGCTTTTCAAGATAGTTGTGATACGGGTGATGCGGTATTTTCCTTTCTTGACAGTCTATATCTACGTTTAAATGACAGAGAGGTAGCCGCGGCAGTTTTTGTGATCTGTCAAAAGCCTTTGACTGTGTTGACCACGAAATTCTGCTGCGGAAACTTGAGATGTATGGTTTCAGGGGTAATTCTCTTTCTTGGTTCAGGTCATATTTAAGTGGACGAACCCAAAAGGTTAGCATTCATGGTTCTGAATCAGATGAACTAGTTGTCACTGCTGGTGTTCCCCAGGGTTCTGTACTGGGGCCTATATTATTTCTACTATATATAAATGATATAGCATTTTTAAATATAAGAGGAAGCTTCACATTATTTGCAGATGACACTACCATTTTGTGGCACAATAGCAGTAGCCATGAATTAAATAAAATTATCAGCGAGGACCTTGAAAGGGTAAAATTGTGGTGTGACGCTAACCGATTGTCATTTAATATATCTAAGACAAATATACTGCATTTTAATGGTGCCATGGCTGATGTTTGCATTGACAACAGTGTAATTGTAAACTGTCCCGAAGTAAAATTTCTAGGAATATACATCGACAATAAATTAAACTTTAAGCAACACATTTTTAATCTTTCTAAAAAATTAGCATCTGGGTGCTTTGTTGTAAGAGTGGTTTCTCGCGAACTAAATATCAATGTTGCAAGGTTGGTGTATTTCTCTCTTATAGAGTCCCACCTAAGGTATGGAATAGCTTTTGGGGAAACTGCAGCCAGTACTTGATCAACTCTATTTTTGTGCTACAGAAGCGAGCTTTACGAAACATGTGTAGAGCTAGTCCTAGAGAGTCCTGCAAACCTTTATTTGTAAAGCATCGAATATTAACTTTAACTTCAATATTTATACTAGAGACGGTTTCATTAATGTATAAAAAATTTGGAGCCTCAACAGATGCAGTTCATTCTTATAATACTCGTCAGGTGGGAGTATTGCCTTTACCAATCCCGCGCTCGAGTTTAATCAAATCATCCATCTTTTATGATTCAAAAAAATATTTAATCATCTGCCAATTGCTATAAGAATATTAAATCCAATAAATAAATTTAAAAGGGAGGTTAAGTCGATATTACTGAACAGGGCATATTATTCTTTGGCTGAGTATTTTAGCGACCGTCTGTAGGTATCAAAAAGTATTAGTCTTATATTAAGTTCAATTTAGCTATTTTTTTTTAGACTTTTTTTGTATTTTTTTTTAAATTGTATCTATTATGACTTATTTTAAACTTTTCTTGACAGAAGCTGGATTTTATGTTCTTGGTTGCTATTTAATGTTTTACATCTGTATTTATTTTAAATTGTTCGTCATTGCTAATGTTTGTTTTATATTTTATTAATTCATTTGACTTGTTGTATTGCCATGTTGAATTTTGTTTATAGCTTTTTTACTTTATTTTATTTTATTTTGTAATTTATTATTAAACATATTTTATTTATATAGGATAACCAATACTTTATATTAGCTTTGTCAACAAGATTTTATCTTAGACAATAAAGCATGTTTTGAATTTGAATTTGAATTCAATATAGCTCTTAGAAAAAGCAGGTGTATACACTTAGAGTACTTGCCAAATCTCACTTTTTAAATTTTCTTGTTTTAAATGAGAAAGAAAATTCAAAAATTATGATTGATTAAATAATTTTGTCACTTTATATTTTGAAAACTCATTAAAAAAATAATAATAATAATAATTAAGATCCGTAAATTAATCGATTTTTTTAAAGAAAAAATGTCCATTTTTAATTTTTAGGCCCCTGTGCCGAATGTCATAACATAACTCACTTACGCGTTTGGCAGCAAAACTACAATACACTACACTACACTTTTCACTATGCCAAACACACCTTATTCATCTTTATCGTTGAAAAACCTTTGCACTACTATAGAGAGTGTCCGAAATTGGTAGGAAATGTATTATAATATTGGAAACTATATGAGATAGAAAAAGGGTTAAACGGAAAAGTTGTGGACCATTCAACCGTTAATCTAATGCCGTTTTGATGACCGCCGAAACTTGTTTGGTTTTTTGAGTCAACACAATTAATATTTTAGTTAGCAGTATTACACAAAAATCCTTATTACCTGTTTTTTTCTTGAACAGCAACAGCTCAAATTATTGAAAGAGAACTTAGGGGGCTTCAAAAATACAATAAGTGATTAATATTAATACCATTAGATACCGCTTTTTTTCTACTTTAATTAACCATTAAAAGTGTTACAAAATAAATAGGTTGATGTGTTGATTGATGCTTTTAGGAAAAATAGTTAATATAGATTTTTCTGATAAAATTTTTACTAACATATTTTAATTGTGTTGTATCAAATTGTCAGTTAAAAAAATCTCTTAGCTATTATAGTGAGCCAGCCTCGATCCATTTTTAGACCATAAATACGATTTTGCAAACGTAAGGAGACCCTGTAGTGGCTATATATAAAAAAAAAAAAGATTGTCACATCTATTTTTCCATGGCTACTTAAACCAAAATGAATCATTTTAACATATTCTTTACAAATAATTTCAGATAATTTTTTAAATTTAAGAACAGTTTCCAAATGCCTAACCCTCGTTTCACACTTGACGACCGGGCTGGACAGTGATAAAAAATTATATGGAGCCTTATTAGAGCTCGCCGACTATCCGGATTCCTCGCCTGTGAAAGGTCTCATAAGACTCCATTCGTCGGTCCATCAATGGGTATCCATTTTCAGCTATTGTGAAACAAAACTAAAGCCTTAGTTGAAGTCTGTGTCAGCGAAATAAAATGTGGTTTAATTAAAGGTATTTGAAAAAAATAAATTTTAAAACACTTAAAACATTAAAAACTTACTTTGGAAAATGCATAAGCAGCTTTTCTAAATTTATCTTCTTTTAATGAGAGTTTTCCAATTTTTGTCCACAAAGTAACGTCTGTAGAATCTAATTCAGAGGCCTAAAAAGTATACTTGGATATAAATAAATACACACTTATAAAACTTACTTAGTCTCTGTTCTTTAATACTTAATTCTTAAACTACTAGTTTACTTTATTAATTTTTTTATTATTTTTCAATTACATTTGTAAAACTTTCCAATGCCTTATTAACATGGTTCTGATTTAAATATATGTTTCCCAGGTTAACATAACAGGAGTATTTTAAAGTGGACATAGACTTCGGGAGTCCCCCATTATTTTCCAGCTGAGGTATATTTTCTTCAATAAGTTGTGTGATAATGGATTCCGCTTCAGCATATTCCTTTCTGGCTTGTGCTCTTAATGCATTATTGTATAGTTCAAGAACTATTTCTTCCTGAAATTATTTTATCATAAATGAGAATAAATATTTCATTACCTTTAAATTATTTTACATTCTTTGTCTATTTTTATTAATACTACATGGGGCAAGTTCATTCCACTATATCGAAGAATGCTATTTTGGTAAACACAGTGTTTTTTTAATGTTGCAATCAAATTCATGGAGGTGTTCCTTGGACGAAATCAAGCAAAAAAGGTTCTATAAGTAAACCTATAACCTAAAGGTCTCAGATTTTTAACTACAGGGTATATTATGCAAAAACTTTATAGAGTTTTTAAAATTTTCTTAATAGCTATTAAGAAATTTTTTCATATGTTCTGATATGTTTCCTACCAAACAAATATTTCAAACGACTAGACCATAAAAAAATATGCATTATTTGCTTCTAAAACTTCTTAACAACTACTACTTTTTAATTTTTAATAATATATAACCCTAAAAAGTACATAATAAGGAAAATATTGACTGATCGATTCTTATTGTTTTTTTCTAGTGTTTATTAACACTTACTTAAATAATTAGGTTTTCATACATGTTTTGTTCTAATAACTAATGATATTTATTTAAATGTAACATAAACAGTGCCTAAAAATGTATTTTAATGTTATGACTTGCACCAAAAACTATTTGGCTTTCTTTAAAACTTAAATAAATTTACAAAAATTAGTTGAGAGAAGGACATTTCTGACTGGTATCACATTTTTTAAATGCCTTTTATTCTTCAATCTAATTTAATATTGTTTCCAACTTCCTTTGTTAAGATATTTTTGCATGTCATTTTTGATAAGTGGTTATTATAAAAGGGCTTTATAATATTTTTGATTGCTAGTAAAAGTGTCATCGTCTTCGCTTTCTTATTTATTTATTTAATAATTAAATAACTAGGTAATTTTAAAAAAAATAAATGAATAAATTAAATAAATAATTATAGCAGCTAAACAGCAATCATAAATAATATGGGCACACAAAAAAAGTTATCAGTACTTTTGTCCATAACCAACTTTTTTATATTTTTATTCATGCTCTGAATTCGAATCAAAAGTCCGTTTTGCTACATCAGGCTTGAGTTTTAAGTTAAAGAAAACACAATTTTCATTAATTTTAAGTGTTGCATTTTACTTAAAACCTTCACAATTTATTTGCGGTGGGGTGTAGAAGGTGTAAAAAACATAGAAAAACGGGATTTCAAAAGAGAAAATCAAATATCCACTGTACCACTTTAACTGAAAATCAAGAATTGTGTGCAAAAAGAAGCGGGAATATAGTAAAAATGAGGTTAGTTCAAATACCAACTTTGATGATAGATATCTCGAAAACAAAACGTTTCCGACTAAAAAATTAATTTAGATTCTTGATCAGCGTGAAACCCCGATACAAATTTAGTTAAAATAAGAGAGTTGCGGCCGGTTTCTAGATAATTAAATTATTTTGTTTTCTTAGCACATTTGTTGATGGAAACTTATCTTTTAAAGTAAATCTAAATTTGAATAACTGATGAGGCCTCTATGTGAATGGTTAAATTGGTAATTATTCTATCAAAAACATACCTGTGCTTCCCTTCTAATTGTTGGAACATCCTCGTCTGAAGAAGAATCCTGATTTAAAGCTTTAATTTTTAACATTTTATTATTATAATGTATGGACAGTTATCGAACATTATTAAATTTCCTTTAAAAGGGTTTATATGTTCATATTTTCCTTTTTTTCTCTCTATTTATACAAAATAAATTATCTATTTTTTTTTGTTTTAGTAAACATAACCACCAATAAAAAATGTTTTACAGGTTTGCCAACCAATTAAAACGTCAGATTCCACAGGGAACTTTATAATTTAGGATTATGCTGTTAAATTCGTCTTCAAACCTCTCAATTTTTTATATTGTGTAATTTGTCTAAAGAAGTTGAGGGCTTAGGGACTTTTCTTTTGGACTTCGTCAAATGATCGCGCTGTTTTAGAACTACAAAGTAAACCGCATTTCTTAATAATTATATAAAAAAATATTTAAAGGTTAATCTATATATTTGCGAACAAAAAGGAATGCACCCTGTTTAACGTCTTCGTTGCCCTGTCAGTAAGTAGTGCTGTTAAGGCGCGCTTGTGGCGGCTTTCTGGTTGTATCGGCGACCGTCGATCTCCGGAGTTAAGCAGTGGAATGCGCGCCCATAATTTGGATGGGTGTCCGGCGACAGCGGTGTTTTGGGCAACGGCACACGGTGTTGCTGCTCGGGGATGCGGACCGAGCAACAACCATCCAAGTTATGGAATGAATGGTGTGTGAATGAGAAGGAGTAGGGGTCAAGGTACAATAAGCCTTCAGGCTGCAGTGCACCACCTAGGGGGCGGTCGTCGGACCTGGGTGGGATGACCCCGAAAGGGTGGAAAAAAAAAGTAGTGCTGTTTTTGGACATTCCAGGATTATTCCTGACGCCGGTTTTCTTTATTTCCTGTTCGTGGAAGAGTGGTTGTGAGGTGAGCCTAATTTCATAATTTGTGGAGTATTGTGAACTGAAAAAAACTGAATATTCGTTGCGCTTTATTACAAATTTTAAAGAATCTAAATATGCCTGCAATAGATATGAGCAAACACGTTCTAAAGAGCAGGGTTATAATATCAACTGGCTAGTCTCCATGGTCTAAAGCCAGAGAACCAATGCTAAAGGGTTGCTCAGCTCTTTCCTAAACTGAATGCCAAGTCCGAACTGGCAATTGCCCAGTGCCCAGTCTACGAATTTGACAAGTCATTACGTTTTTAACCTCACATAATTTTCATAACAAACTCAATACCAAAGAAAATTGCTTATCTAGGCTTAATACCCCAAAAAAATAAGAAATAAGAAATTTGGGTATTGTTTTATAGAATTTTACATAAAGCCATATAAACTAATTTCCTTAAAAATGGCCCTTAATCTCTTTTTAGGCGTTTGGACCGAAGATAAACTTCGTAGGTTTAAAATAGAAGATATTGATGTGGAATCAAATGTTGATGTTTTAAAACCTTATTTAACAAAGGAATTAGGAGAAAATGCTGCTGACAAGTTTGGTAATTTATTTAATTATTCTTAAAATTTGCGTTTTTGTGACTTTCTTCCTTAAATTGTATTTAGTGATTATTTGAAAGTGCCCTAAGTTTGCCGTGAAATATGTGATTTACTAAAAGGAATGTCAGGTGTAAGGTTTTAGTCACAAAGGAATCTAAATTTATTTGTAACTATTAAAATTATAGTCTCTCACAATATCATAGGTCCGAAACTGATCTTTCTTGAGAGCTAGCTTATTAAATCAGATTAAATCAGCTCTAATACCAGATAATCATCTGCATAAATTTAAAGCAAATATCAATGCTAAATTAAAATTTTATTCCAATTTGACAATAAAAATATCCCATATAATTCTTACTTTTGTTCTTAATTTTAGTTAGGAAAAGAGCTTTATTAAAGAAGCAATGACCACAATTGGATTTTTAAATAATGTTTTTGCACTTAAATTGTTTTTACTATTTTTTTAGAATTTACATTTTGTGGATTACTACTACAAGATAATAAACCTCTGTCAAATTATGGTATTACATCTGGTGCAACAATACATGTCATTGAAAAATCAAAACCCAAATTAGTTGAAAAACCAGTAAATAAAAAATTACAGAAGAGGTTATTCAAGATTTTGTAAGCAGTTATAGGAGTTTTCGAGTTTCACCTTCATTTAGAAGTACATTACATGTAAGTATACCTAAATTTAAATACTTTACATTTTAAATACTGGATTAAGTTGTTTGTTACCCTGTGATAGTACATTTTAAATTAAAATGATACATAGGTATAACTTTGTTTTCTATCACTGTATTTGTTAACATTGTAAAGCTTGAAAACTGCAGTCACAGTGTTAATAAATACAGTGATACAAAACAAAGTTATTTGTCACATTTTAACTTTACATTTTATTTTGATTTTATTACCTTTGTATTACAAACAAAAGTGAAGTTAAGCTTGAAATTGCATTAGTAGCAAGGTTTGAGAAAAAATTGACAGGCGTTTTGGATGAGCACAAGTACCTGCCAGGCGAAAGGTGTGGCTGATTTGGATGGCCATATTTCCAAAACCAATAAAGTTAGATGTACCTAATGTGGTGTTTTCTTAAAGCTCTTTAAAACATCTTTTTAATGGTAATATAATATACAGGGTACCTCTTTAAAAAAAAAACTTTTAATTCCACCCGGAATATTATCACCACTATTACTATTAAAAAGATCTTTTAAAGAGCTTTAAGAAAACACTACATTGGGTATATCTAACTTTATTACTGGAAATATATCCACTCAAATCAGCCACACCTTTCAGTTCGCCTGGCAGCTACTTGTACTCATCAAAAACGCATGTCATTTTTCTTCAAAAATACTAGAAAAATTTCAAGCTTACAGCTTCAAGTTTTTTTGTTTTTATTATTTTTTTTAAACTTAGCAGGCGATGACTCATCACTATACAAATTTCCAGTCTTACAGGTCTAACGTTACTCGAAGGGTTCACTAGCTCTCCTATTAAAAATATTCATATTATTTTTCTGGTAACTTTAGTGAAAATATTTATGTTTTATTTTTAATACTTAAGTAATTTAAAAATGTGTACTTTGCAGAGGCTGGAAAATCCAGTAGAACTGGATAAAGTTATTGCAGCTGTACCTGGCTTGCAGGAAGATCCTGTTGCTATTGCCTTTATTTCAAAACCTGATCTGTTTACACAAATGGAAGATCCCAAGACATGTTGGCAGGTAAGTGGGAGATATTTAACACTAAACAGTATCTTGAATCATTTTATTTTGTTGATATGGTTATCACTTAGTATTTAAATTTTGGAAAAAAACACTGAAATTCCCTAATACATTCACAAAAATCCAAAAATTAAATTACATGTTTAAATCAAATAAATAATTTATGGAATATAAATGAATTGTATGGTGTATTTATACCAAATAATATTTTAATGATTTTTACATTTTTTTTCATATAAAATAATCATGTATAGTAAATATTTTCTTTATAAATATAAAAACTATCAGCTGCTGTCAATGGAATGTCACCATCAGAAGTAGCTGCTTGCGTACATTCTCGATGCCACTGTTTTCATCTGTAATTAATGGGGTTTTAAATTTACTTTAATAATATATCTTACTTCTATATGAACTAAATTAAAAAATATATATAAAAATCGAATTTTTACAGGGGTATAAACATGAGACATCGATTTTTTGGCCTATTTTCGCAAAAAAGTACTTACAGCATTGATATTACTACAGGTTTTAGTTCAAATACAGCGTAATTATATAACGAAAGTACATGCCAATTATTAGAATGATTGGAATGATTGGTCAAAAACTTTTTGAGCTAGAGTGTATGCAAATTCAAAAAAGTCATGTCGAGAAAAACGGGTTTAACATACCACGCGGTTCGGTACGTAGAAAGAGGTGTTTACTTAAACTCTTTTGTAACATTGAAACAAATTGAAATTTTTCTTTAAAACTTTGGGAACACATTCTTCTATGGTTATACTAACATTTCATGAAATGGGAAAATCAATTTTTTGAGCCATCTAAACCTTTAAATAATATGTTTACCAAAAAACAAAAAGTTAATTTTATTTATTTTTGTACAATATTCCAATAAATTTGTGCTTTTTATATTTTATTTTAATTAAATATTTATACTGTTTAAAGAAAGAATTTTTAAAAGAACTTATAACTTGTCTCCCCCATAGCGCAGTGAACAGAGCTTTGATCTTCAAAGCCGGAGGTCGCCGGTTCGATTCCCAGCGGGGGAGACATATTTAGTTAGTAGTTATTTATAAATAACGACCGTGGTGGCACTACCGCGTTGTCTAAAAGGTGCTGTGAAATGCATAACTGCATGTTTCAGTGCTTGGACAATGTTGACGGAAGAGGGGGAACGATGGGTTAAATATCTAATAACCCGACACCCACGGTACTCTGGTATTTAGGCATATGCCTTTGTGGGATGTCAAAAAGATAAAAAAAACAAGTTTAAACATATGTCAACTCTACAGATTTCACAGTACATTTTTTCCAAAAGTTTCTAACACTGACTTTATTTATGTGTTATTATTAGTGGTAACGTCTATTTAGCTGGGTACAATAAGGGATTTTATCATTACATATTAATATTTACAATTTGCAAAACAAGTGGTATTTGGTACTAACCAGAACCAACTCTTTGTTGATTATATATTTTAATTTTTAGATTGCAGAAAAGAATCCCATTATCCTCACTGCAGCTCACTACATTGTCACTGAATTTCACCGTTCAACCTCATTGAGTTCCAGTCCTGCCTTCCATGCACCTACAACTTCCGGACACTCATATTCATTAGATGCACTCTCAGATGATGATGAAGACATGGAGGGGGATGGACCATCGTCACAAGGAGCTATTACAGCCGCTCACCTGGCTGCTGCTTTAGCTGCTGCTTCAGCCTCACCTGCTCCTCGAATTACGCCTGAAATGTTACAACAAGCATTATCTCCTGCAGGTGGAAGTACTAGGTATGCCTCTCAATTGAGGCAGATGAGAGAATTAGGTTTAAATGATGAAGGACGAAATTTGAGGGCTCTTACAGCTGCTCAGGGTGATCTTCAGGCAGCAATTGATTTTGTTTTTAGTGGAGCTTTTGATGACTAAAATGTAGATATAGGGTTATTTTGAATTTTTGTTATTTAGGCATTATTTATTGTATATATAACGGTCATATGTTAATAGCCTTAGCTTTTTATAAATATATGTCTATAAACATGATAACCATTTTTAAATAGAACCAATCATTCCTGGACAAAATGGTGATGTTTTTAAATATCTAATTTTTATTCCATATTTTATATCTATCCACAGTTTGTGAATTGAAATTCTTACAGCATGATAAAATTCAAACACGCTACACATATAAAATTGTAACTTTTGTGGCAAATAATATTCTTTTAATAAACGTTAAATACTGAAAAAATTAAGTGACATAAAAACTTTTTTATTGTATGTGGTTTCTAAATTTGTATTTTTGATAAAAGTTGGTACATTATTTAAAAGTAAATAGCCAGAGATTTTAATTTTACAGTATGCATATTGTTAGGCTGTAGAATTGCCAATAAGTGATTTTTTTCCTAAGAGTCAGTTTTCTTAAAACAAAAGACTGGATGCTCCCTATTTTTTAATGATATGTATGTCTTGTTTAACATATCAAAGTGTTAAATAATGTTTGTATTATTGATTGCTGTTTTTTTAATATTTTAGGATTATAATTTTTTCTTTAGAGTTTAATTAAAATATTTCGTTTTGACTACTTAAAAAATATAATATATCCCTAGAGATATTTTAAAAACCTAAAATTTACAGTATAAAATAAAAAAATTAACCACAGTGGTGATATTTTTTCAGGAGTTCAGAGGTAAACTTTGGTTTAAAAATTTTAAATTTTAAAAATAAATAAAAATAAGTACATTTTTAATTTTGATGAGATAATTCTACTTCTTCCTGCAAAATTTGTATCTATGCTGGAGGCCTAAATAATTATTTAAATTGTGCCTGCTATATTTGGAGGATATGTATGTTATACCCAACGACGTTATACCTATAAAGGGCTCAGAACCAGAGTACTGTAAGTAAAAAAAAATGAGCCTTTTAAAATAGCCTTACAAAATGTTACAGCTACTAGACCTGTTTTTTTGAAAATGAGTTTAAAAACATTATAACCATATAACTCAAAAACATTAAAACAAACTACATTTACCTAGTTAAAAAACCATAATAGTGGCAGAAAGTGACATTATTTTAAAAATCATAGAATATAAGAGTAAAGTTTTTTAAAATCTTTTTGACAGCCTATGAAGGCTTATGCCTGAGTACCAGAGTACCCTGAGTGTCGGGGTATTAGTTGTTTAATCCTCCTTTTCTTCTGTTCCATCAATGTTGTCCAATCACTGAAACATGCATTTTTGTATAGCACTATTAGGCAACACGATAATACCTCGAACATTATTATTAAATATCTACTACCTAAAAATGTCTTTCTGGCTGGATCTTGAACCTCTGGGTTAGAAATCAGATACTAAGTTCACAGCCTTATCGGAAAGACTTACTGGCATAATATCTGAAGTGTTCGTTTAATAAAGTAAATATCAGTTTTTCTAGTCTAAAAGAAATTGTAGGTGCGCTGTGAATTTTTATATGTATTTTTTTGGTCAAGTCCCTACTTTTTAATCTTTTTTTTTTGAGTTGCGAAAATTGGCTTCTCCCCACTGGTTCTTACAAATTTGCATGGGTCCTGCCCCTCTTAACTAGAGTCTTCCTCGGCTTCTGCTTTGAAGAATTATTTAATAATGTTTTCCACCAGTCAATGCATCCTTCTAGCTGCTGCATGCCAGAACCTTTTCTGTCCATCTAAACCTATTAGTCCTTAATTTTCATACTGCCTTTTATATTGTACATTAAAATTTGGACTTTGAGCTAGACGAAATAGTGTTTGACGTGCTAAATATTTTTTTATACACGCGACGAGCGCGTGCTGCAGTGATCCAAGTATATTTTTAACTTTTTCGATAATTTTTGATGTTTTAAATATTTCAGTGAAACTCGGTATCCAGGGGCTTTTTGACGTATATAATTCAGATAGATCTGATATTGATTTTGTTGTGCAAACAAGAAAGAGTTAGCTACACTAATTAAATATCCCTGAAAGGTCTCTACTAAAAACATTTTTTCACTTTGACACCCTGTATCTTCCTTATTATCAACTTTTGGATATAGGTATGTGTAATTAAATCTTAATATTTTGGCATAAGAAATCTGTTGTTTTTCTGTGTAGAATTAATTAGTGGACACCCTGTATATACTTAGTGCCAAAAAATAAGCTTTGACAGAAAATGGTTATATCTGTTTCGTCGCTTTTTCCAACACTGGGTGTTTAGACGTACCAGTGGAGGGATATGTTTTATATCCATGTTTGATGGAATGAGTTTCAGAAAAACTCGAGACAATTTAATATAGCAAACAAGCTAAAAGTTTTTATGGGTCGTAAAAGAAAGGTTTAATTTTACCTGTAGTACCCACGTGTAGTCAGGGGCGGTCATATCGACTTTGTGAGGGGGGCCATAGGCCGGTCCAAGGAAAAGTGTCTGAGATGGCAACAAGAAATACAATTTTAAAGGAGGTTAAATTTTTGAGGAGCAAAAAAGTCCTCACCACTTTTTATTCTTTGATTTATAAAAACCCTAACCCCTCGGGCCAGCACTGGGGGGCATATCACCATTAAATGCCCAAAATGCCAATATTTACCATTAGATATGTATGAAATACAGAGGATGTGGCAACAAAGAGGGGGCCATGGCCCCCTATGTCCGCCCCTGCATGTAGTACCACATAATCCTTTTTACGAAATTCCTTTTTTGTTAGATACCCCCCAAATTTCGTTTGTTGGATAAGTGATTGCATCTTTGAACACCATTATGACAACCAATACATGTAGCTGTATTTATTGTTTTAATAATGAGCTATTAAAATTAAGAATATTTATAATAAACTTTACATTAAAAACATTTTTCAAACCAAAGAACATCCCGTTCTTTGATTTTAATTGTGTCCTAACTGACATCGATGTGTTTAGATATTCTTTTCAGTACATATCCTGCTAGACTAACATACAACAAACACGGTATCCAACAGGGTCTTCATAAAGGGTCTATGGAAGTCCTACATGATTCGCCCGATCACCCTTTTATGCCCCGCCCCTTTGGCCCGCCCTTTCACCCCCGCGCCATATTGACAGGCAGCTTGGCTGCATTGGTTGATTTTTAAAATACTTACACTCTGAGTAGTGGGTATTTTTGTGTATTGATGATTTTTAGGGGTGTGTGTTTTGACTTAAGGGTGGCGTTGGGAGAGTGAGAGAGTATTACTTAAAATTTGCTATTTATTACGCATCTTTCAAATATTAGTTTATAACCGGTGTGGTGATTAAGGTTAAGTTGGTTACCAGTTGAAATACAAGTGTAAAAACTGAAAAATTTAAACTACCTATTGCTGCTGCATTTTGTTGCATTCCCCGAAAAAGTTTATGGAACAAAACAACTAAAACTCAAAAATAAATTTAAAACATTATTGTTAGATGAATAGGCCCTTAGTCATGTACACCTAAGGCAGCAAATTTTCGGTATAGATAGATTGGATTTTATTCCTTTTCTTCAAATTTTTCCGAAAATTGCAAGATTTTTTGTTATAATACCAAAACTTAAATTTTTATGGAAATACCCGCGAAATTATTTAAAACGTCGCATCGTCCGATGACGTAGTTGGAGTGTGCCTACGTCACAAAAGATACAAGCTACGACATCCCTTTTTATTGCTTATTTCTTTGTTGGCATATTTATTTAACGTGGCGCTTTTCACATAAGCACTGACAACATTGTGAAGTTGATTGAACAGGCAAAATGTGGAATAAATTTTAATTAACTTTAAAAATTATTTACAATAAAACTATAGACAATTTTGTTAAAATTTGACGTATTTAACTATTGATTATAATAGTTTTTTACCATTGTAAAATTTTGGCTAAGAGCCTATTACTTACCAAGGTAGTAATAATAAAAAACTTTTTGTGGGCGTTGTAGTGTCAGTAGTAAACCGATATTACATGTTTTTGTAGCATTTTTCACAATTTTTATATTAATAATTCTTGGGAAATTGGCTTTTTTATGAATTTTACAATCTGTTTAAATTAATATATAAACTTTTAGCACACTCTATATGTGCACCTCCTAATTTTTTCACTTTAAAGATCTCTTAATAGCGGAGGTTACGGTATTTTTTTTTACCTTAATGTCAGAATATGCAGACAAGGCATGGTAATTAAAAGGAGCCACACCGTGGCTATGAAAAATAAAAGTTGATGGACATCAACTTTTATTTTTAGGGGGACACATTTTTGTGTCAAATTATACTGGTTCAGAATTATGCCCTTCCCCCATCAAAACAAAGGCTAAAAAGTTTAATGGGAAAGGGGGTCAAGTGATACCTTATCTTGAAGGGTAATTGCGTCTTTGTATCGGAATTTTTTTGGTGGTAGGGGAGGGGATAAGTCTAAACGAGTAAATTTTAAACTAAAAAAATAAATAAAAATGATGTATTTTAGGATATTTTTATGAATATAGTAATAACGGAATTATACAGGGTGATTTGTTTTAATTGAAATACACTTAATATACATACCTAACGGCTTCTTTTTTAATACTTTATTGCGCATTTTACAGCATCTTTTTATGGGTTTTAGAGAACTCAATATACGTTATTACTACTAAAAATTGTATAGCTGTCCTTGTCTCATAAATTCTACCCTTAAGGTATATATTTTTAGTTCGACACGCCCTATTAAGGGTGGCAGGATTATCTATCTTTGTCCTTTTTGTACTTTACTTCATTGCCATAATCTGAATTTAATAATCAATTAAGTATTATTAGTATATTTTTCACAATGTTCTTCATTTCGTATGCTTAGTTGGATTGTTTTAAATAAATATTACATTATAAATAAATTTCTGATATCTTGTATATTTATTATACGATTTTTTAAAATCTACAGAAAAAGAATATCATGACATAAGGGGTTAGTTAAAAGTACTGCAACTTTTAAATATCTTTAAAACCATCCAAGCTACACTTACCCAATTTGGTATCTAAAAGGTATCGGGCATAAAGAATTTAATAAAAATATCAGCACCGTTGTCAGATATGCCAGTTTTGTGCTATACGTATCTTTTTCGTTTCTTTAAATGGAATATTCCATTTATTTGCATTGCAATAAATTGCGCAGGTCAAATTAAATAACTTCATAAATTTTCAAACTTCCATTTTTACTAGCTGCTAAGATATGACAACACCACATTTTAGGTAAAAAGTTCAGATGCGCTCAAATATCTCTAAAACCGCTTAGGCTGCGTTTACAAATATTGGTATTTAAACGTTTTTGGGTAAGTAGAATTGAACAGTGATACTGTCTTTGTTGCCAGATTTTTCAGTTTTGCGCTATACGTAATATTATTGGTAATTTAAATGGAATACGCTTATTATTTTAATTGTAATAAAAGGAGCGTGCCAATTATAGTTAGATTCCAAATTTTGAAATTTAAATCTTTACCAGTTACCAAGATATAACAACACTGCAATTTTATTAAAATTTAGCAACAATGCTGATATCACTGAACATTTGGGCATTCCCAAGAACCCCTAAATAACAAATTTTGTAAACAGAGCCTTAGCGGTTTTAAAGATATTAAGGCGATACATTACTTTTTGCTAAAAATGTAGTGTATCATATCTCGGCAACTAATAAAGACAGAATTTAACGTTATTCTTCTTCTTACGAACTTAAGTAGACACACTTTAATCTTGGTTTGTACCTCAACTGGGTCAGTTATTTAGTGTTTAGGCCTTTTTATTTTTTCGCTTTAGTATAATTTTTATCAATAATAATACTTTTTAAACTGGTCATTTGTCTGACTTACAGTTCAAGGAAATTTTTAAATATGGAGTGACGCACACAGAAATTCTTTATTGGTTCATTGTGTTTTTACCTCCAGCAAAATATTCATTAAATAAATTTTACGTATTTGTATAAAATATTAATGTATATATTTAAAAAAATAAATCTTACATAAAGTGTTAATTTGTTTTTATTCATAAAAAAAACAACGTAAATAATTTAAAAAATAATTTATATAAAAACCAATAAATTTACACAAATGTTGTTTCAATAAATTATATTTGTACACGTAAAATTAAACCGAATAAAACACAAAACAAATAAACAAACCCAACAATCACAAAACATCAGCCATATTGAACATATTGAAAGTCAAGAGTTTTTACATTTATAACAGCCAATAGCAAGCCGAAAAAGAACTTGTCATGCGCATGACGAGTAATCCCGCTGTGTTAAGTTAACCATCAAACCGGTTAAAGTTCGCAAGATATTTGGCTGATAGTATTGATTCAGACACAAAAATGTTACGTAAAAAGTGCGTACTGAAACAAAAAATTATAAATAAATCCATACTTTTAACCAAGCACGTGCTAATCTAAGAAAATGTAGAAATTTCCTAAATTTGATCCGAAAAAATGGGGCGTTCTAACGAAAAACCGAAAAAATAGGTGTAGTACAAAAGTGGGGAATCTGCTAACAGTGCCGATATCCTTATTTAATTCCACATGTTAAAAACACCTTTGATACTAAATTTGGTGAATATAGGTTATGCGGTTTAAAAGATATTTAAAAGTTGCGGTACTTCTTACTAATCCAGTATAGTGTGCTCCAGGATAGGTTTTACAAGAGGACAAATGGACTAAAGATTATGGAATTTTTAAACGTCCTTTTGGGAAAACTGGTCGCACGGTCCAAACTGTTAAATACAAAATTTTATTTTGATTGGTAATATACAGGGCAAGTTAAATAATCAACATTATAGAACTTTTATTTTTAAAAATGGGACAGAATTGTATAAGTAAGTGTTGTAGGGAATTACATTTTTTGTCAAAATATGAAGTTAGAGAATTAAAGTAAAAAAATATTTTTGTTAATTTTTTACATTATACATTAACAGGTTTTAAAATACTTAAGGCAGCGAATAAAAAAATATATTATTATTTTTTAATTTTGCTCCCTCTTACCCATTATTTAAGTTGTAATGCGTAATGTAAAAATTGACTATTACATTTTTTTTTAACTCCACATACCTCTAAAAAGAACTATAATACTTACTAGTTTCTAAAAATGGCAGTTTATGCGAACACCATCTTCTAGTGACTTTTATATCGCGATATTGGGAACAGTCACTTACTTCTGTTGGCAACATCGTTCGAGGTCTGCATCCGCAATGTCATTTAACAGATGATCACCAAACATAAACAAACAAGTTCTTATGTGGTTTTTATTATTTTATGGTTTTACTTTGCTTTTCGGCAGTGTTCTGACTTTAAACTAGTTAAATTATAAGATAAATTGTTTTTAAGTGCGTTAAACAATGGTTTATTAGTAAAACTTTCAAAGTTTACCTTTATGTGTATGAGACCAGACATCATTCATTTGATATTTTTATTTGCTTTAATGCTCCAAGCGACTGATTTGTAAACAATTATTATACATTTTGTACGCCCATTTCTTAAAATGAAAAAGTAACAATCCAAGTGAAAACTTTGATAAATCCATATCCATAATATAAGATTTTATGGTTTCCGTAAAACTAGTTTGACACAAAAAGTATGGTTTGCAGCTTCCTGCAGGAAAGATTGTTTAAGCTGTGCTACTAGAAGAGTTTGTTTCAGATATTTTGAAAGAAATTTGCAGCAAAAACTTAGCTTATCAGTCAAAAAAGGGTCCAAAACTGAAAATAAATTAGAACCAGAATACAACCTTAATTTGCTCAAATTAAAACAGTTGCCATCAATTAAGGAAAAGGCTGGCTTGGATATAGCCATTCAAAGAAAAGATTTATTTTTGAGATATACACATAAAATTGAGTAACACTTTATGGCTCTTTTTAGTACCTCCGGCATTAGGCTATTGCTCTTGAGCATCAAGATGAATCAAATATCTGAACTTTTAATAGTGCACATCAAAGTAAATTGGGTAAGCTTTATTTACAGCAAATTTTTAAAATTAAATTAAATATTGATTTACTTAATATTTTAGATTAAATATGGATCCAAGTGAAAAGGCTCTGGAAATTTCACAAATAAAAGAACAAAATTTATAATTAAGTACTGAAGTAGCTATCTACTGCAAGTAAAAAACAGCTGTTAAAAAAGAAATAAAAAAAAGACAGGTTAAAAAATTACAAAATTGAAATATTCGTACCGTATGGTCTGTGGAAATAGTATCTCAGAGTATACCATGTATGCAGCAGGTTATAAAGCATTATGCTTACTTTTAAAAAAGGATACCTTTACCAGATAATTCAACATTAAAACAGAAACATGTCATATGTCCTTAAATAAAACCATATTAAATCATTGTGTTTTTTCCCTTTTACCTTTCCATATTTTTTTAGTTTAAATTGATATTTAAAACTTATTCCATTTCATTTTCAAGTTAAAAGATAGAAAAAATACCCAATGCAAATTATGTGCAGTCTACACTTCCTATGGGAAGAAAATATTAACCTTAAAAATAACTTAAAAATATATAGCGTGTCTACTTAAGTTCGCACTATATAAAAAACTTTTTCATTATCAATTTTACCAAAAAAGTAATTCTTTATAAAAAGTTCTGCATGATGTAAAACCTTAAATGCAATCATCAGATAATAATTTTTTACAGTGGTATACGAGATACGTCAAAAAATATAAATTTTGTTTAAGGGAAAAGTACCCTTATTTTTCCTAATTACGTAAATTTTTATAAAGAAAAGATATTTAGATTTAAAAAACCATTTAAATATGCAAACTTGTTCATTTCAGGAAAAAAAAGAATTCATTCATTACATTTAATTTTTTTTTATTAGTGCATACTATGGTGACATGCATTCTTATTTTGAAATCTAATTTTTAAAAAAGCTGTCAAAACCGCCAAAAATTCACAGAAATGCTTGTTATCGCAGAAAAAATGTTAAAAAAGTTTTTGCACTTTACTCAAAACTCATTTGCATATTGTTTGAAAGGCTGTTTTAATCCTGAACATTTTTTCCTTATAAAAATTTTTGATATTATGAAAAATAAGGATACTTTCCTCTTGACAAAAATTCATATTTTTTAACACACCTCATATACCACTGTAAAAAATTGGAACTGAATAATTGCATATTAGCTTTTAGACCATACAAAACTTTTACAAAGAATAACTTTTTTTTCGTAAAATTAATTATAAAAAATTTTTCCAAATGGTGCGAACTTAAGTAGACACGCTGTATAATAATGTTGTAAAAACAAAAGTATATAAGTTCTTTTAAGCTAATCATAACATTTAAACTGGCTAACGTAAAACGCTAAATTCTTATATCAACCATAATATTATTTTAAAAACCTATTTTTTATAATATGTCCGATATTATTTTTAAAAATAATATTTTAATAATAAATAATTTAAAATTTTAAATAATAGTTTATTGTCATTTAGATAATATTATGGTTAAGAAAAAGGTAGTAAAAAGGCCATGAAGGATAAATAAATTATACTTTTGTCAAACTAAATCTTTTTTTTTTTTAATTTAGTATGGAAAAAATTATATTAAGGATAATTGTGACTTATTCGGTAATTATTCCATAAAGAGGTTGTTAGTAACAAAAAACAAACAAATATAAATTACTTTTATTTGCTTTAAAGTAAAGTATACATAAGAAATATACAAATACACATATTCAGCCACAACGTTTATAGAAAACTAAAGCAATAACAAAGCCGGAAAAAGGTGGTATCTTCTTTACATGCCGGCATTTTTTGTCTAATCTCTTCCTGTTAGTGTTTTATACGCGTTAGACTATCCTCTTTCCACATATTGCCTATGAACCTTTTGAATTGGCTTAACGTGTATAAACATTTTTAATATTCATATAGCAAAATAATTAAAAACTACATTCTAAACATGTTTAGAAACACAATCAAAATAAAAACACCAATAAAATCTCCTCTTTATATAGCATCCATTCTTCACTTACAACACTATTTATATATTCTGTTATGCAGTAAGATATGTGGTTAAGCAGCTTTAGTGCTTATCTAAATTGTGGTATACGGTGTGTCTACGTAAGTTGGAGTCATAAGGGGGAACTGTTTTATTTTTAATTTTATGAAATAAAGTTACTAATTATAAAAAGTTCTGCAAGTCTAAAACCTGAAATCAATTTATCAGATATCAAATTGTATCATTCATCAATGAGGTTAGCCAAAAATATAATTTTTGATCAAGAGTAAAGTACCTGTATTATTGCTAATATCGAAAACTCTTATAAAGAAAAAATGTTTAAAATTTAAAATTAATTCTAAATATGCAATATTGTTCAATTAAAAAGAAAAATATCTTTTAATATTTTTTTCGGCAATAATCAAAAAAATAATTTTGTACATTAGTGCATTATACATTTTTTTAAACAATAAATTTAAAAAGTTAAGTTAAAAGTGTCCCATAATATTTTCAATTATGAAATGTGCACTAATGTAAGAGCCCAAATTTAATATTATCGCGGAAAAAATAAAAAAAAGTTTTTTTGGAAATAAACAAAGTTGCATATTTAGAAGTAATTTTTAATTCTTAACATCTTTTCTTTAGAATAATTTTCGATATTAGCAAAAATACAGGTACTTTAATCTTAAGCAAAAATTAAATTTTTGGCCACACCTCGTAGATGACTGACATAGTTTAAAATCTGATGATTTCATATTAGGTTTTTGACGATGCAGAACTTTTTATAAAGAATAACTTTTCTTTGTAAAATTAATAATAAAAAAGTTTTCCATATGACGCCAACTTACATAGACACAGTTCCACTACTAATATTTATTTACACAATAAATTAGAATATTTTGGTGTGTGCCTGTGTGTGTGTATGTTAATCAGGCATTAAAAATAATCAACTAGTGAGGAATTTTTAATAACCACTTTTGTATTACATTTGCTAAAAGGGAATTTTACAAATAATATTAAGTCTTGAAATCAGTGGGATTATTTATTGTTTTTTGTTTGTGTCTGTTTCTGCCTGTCTTTGACCTGGAGCGTCTTTTCACTAAATATCTTTTGCCTATTTTTCTATTGTCTGAATTCTTCACTTAGGTGACTTCTTATCCCAGTATCTACTTGTTGAGGAAGCTGAAATATCAAAAAAGAAAAAGTGCTTAGATATGTCCACATATCGTCGGTGCGTGCCTTAAATCTGATATGTGACATGCTTATCCTGTGACACATATTAGGTATAGCAATCGCACTGACGATATGGACTTTACAATGGGAAAAATGGAGCAAAAAACGTAAATGTTTGTGTATGCCAACAGCTTTTGCCTTTTAAAGAAACAAACTTTACGTTAAAATAGTTGTTTTGTTTTGTACAGGGGCTCCAAAACCTACAAAAATGTGAAAATGGACCAAGACAAAACTGGCTTCATTTTTAATTATTCAGCAAAATGTCAAATAAAAAAGAGAATTGAATAAGAATCCAATATCTAAAATTTTACATAAAATAAATAATGTTATTTTTTTGTATCATTTACCTAGTTCTAATAATCGATATAATTAATGTCGAACTTTGTCAATATATTTAAATAAAAAAATGTAAAATCAGGTAAATTATGTAAAATTGTTGTAAAACATAAATAAAATAAATGATACTAAAAAAATTGTTTATTTGCTTAGAAATTCTAGATTTAGGGTCCTCTTTCAATTCTAAAAACCTTTTTTATTTGACATTTTGCCGAATTATTAAAAATAAAAGCAGTTTTGTCTTGGTACATCACATTTTTATAATTTTGGAGCCTCTGTACAAAATATAACAAATTTTTCCAAAGTGAATCTTGTTTTTTTAAAAGAAAAAGCAGTTTCCATACTTACACGACTTTCTGTAAAATTTAAATTTTTGGTCCATTTGTCCTATTGTAAAGTCCATCCATGGACATACTGTATAAAACTGGCAACCAGATTTTAAATAGAGACTATTTTAGTCATTATTGTTGTAAATTTAAAAAACTGTAGGTATCTACAGACTTACATACAGCAATATACCATTTTTTTAATTAAAATCAAAGATTACTAATTTACAAAATGAAAAGAAGAGTAATTATTTCTACTTACCTAAAGTTGTCAAAGGTTGTTCAAAATGATATTTTCTTTTGTCAGATATAACAGTAGGTAGATTTTGGGAGGGCAATGCTGTGAATTTTAGCATTTTACGGCGTCCACACTGCACAAAATCTTGAGGCAAGAAATGTGCAGAACATACTACATTTCTACCATATACCTGATCGGGATTTCTTTTAACCGCTATAAGCCATTTCCTCCTTCTATGAGGACTTGTTGGTAGTCTTTAAAAAAAGATAATTTCTAGGTATTAATAATTTTCATTTGTTGAAGTTTGGGGCGCTGATTACGATTCTGAAGGATTTTTTGTTGTACACGTTTTCTCTTCGAGATATACATACATCTTTAAACTTAAAAACCAAATTTACCCTATTTTCACTATATTTCTCCTTCTTTTTGCAAGCAATTTTTGACATAAAGCTAATTTGGCACTAAATATTTAATTTCCACCTCTTAGAGTCCCATTATTCTTTTTTTTCCCTTTTTTCCATAAAAATGTTAAGTTTTACTGAAAGGCTTTGCAAAAATGGTTAAAATAAATAAAAAATGGATTTTTAAGAGGTGGAAATCAAATATTAATTGTCAATCTAGAGAAAAACTCAAGAATTGTCTGCAAAAAAGGGGGAATATGCCAAATTTAGGTGAGTTTTCAATTCAAGTGTGATAATTGATATCTCGAAAATAAATTGGACAAAAAATTCTTTTTAATTCGTGAGCAGCGTACACCAAATCTTAATAAAATCGGCGATGCGTCCGGTTTGTAAATAATTACCAAATCTAATAATACCATATTTTTTTACTTACTGGTGAAACGTAACATCGCATCCTTTGTTGTTAGAAGTATTAAAACAACTTTGCACAAAACAGCGCGTCGGCATTGTTCAATAATTAAATGTTTTTCAGTAAATCACTTTTAATAAATCACAAAATCGGCAAAAATGGAATTAAAATTCCAAGAAACACAAAAAAGCCACAATCTGATTGACAGAATTGAGAATAACGAGTGACAAGAGTGACAATGTTGCCAATAGTAGTAAAAGCTAGATTAAAAATAAAATTACTAGAAGATGGTGTCTGCACGATCCGCCGTTTTATTTTACAGGCTTTAAATACGGGTAATTTATCTAGTTCTTTTCAGAGGGGTGTGTTTAACTCTCATGCATAAACTATAAATTTTGACATACAATTTAATTGTCTACAACATTTACTTTTACAATTTTGTTCTATTTTTAAAAATAAAGTATAGTTAGACCCATATTTATTTCATTCTGAAAGCGATGCCGCCAAGTACACAAAAATGATAAAGCAAATAAACCCTTTACGCCAGAGACGAAATAAGAGGATGTTTTTAAGTACGTGATACGTGTTTTTGCAATATTTTTATTTATTTATCTAAAAAATATGTAATCAGGCTCTGTCAGAGGCTATGTGCTTTCGAAATGGCTTGTTTACTTTATCATTTTTGTGTACTTGGCGGCATCGCTTTCAGAATGAAATAAATATGGTCCTAACTATACATAGTTAAAGATGGGTCCACATTTAATTCATTTTGAAAGCGATGCCACCAAGTACACAAAAATGATAAAGTAAAGAAACCCTTTTGTGAACAATGATTTATTGCAGCAAAAATATTTAACTTGGCGAGTTTCTAGTACCACGCCACGTGCAACCGGTTTTAAAGTAGGACAGAGGCGAAATAAGAGAATGTTTTTAGGTAGGTGATACGTGTTTTAGCAATGTATTTTTTATTATTTATCTAAAAATATGTAATCAGGCTCTGTCCGAGGCTATGTGCATTCGAAAAGGTTTGTTTACTTTATCATTTTTTGTGTACTTTGCTTTCAGAATGAATTAAATGTGGACCCATCTATAGCTTCTGGGCATTTTTCATATTTTTAGTTATAATTCGCCCTGTATAATACCAATTAGAGTAACATTTTGTATTTATTAGTTTTAGATCATGTGACCATCATCCCGAAAATTTCGTTTTAAAATTCAAAAATTTTTGGTCCATTTCTCCTCTTATAGCACCTATCCTGAGACACATTGTATACATATTTAGAAGTAATAAAATTGTGTTAGGGAAATACAAAAAAAGAAACGATATTTTATAATTAATTTTATGTTTTTTAAGTTTTTTTGAATTATATTGAATTACTAACTATAAAAAAATATGTTATTTCAAAAATTATTTAAAAAAATCCTGATAATGGCCTTATTTTTGAAAGTAATAAAAAATAAATATATCAAATGTGGCATTTATTACACCTTTTAACTGTTGATAAATTTCACTTGTTACCTGATGATAAAATATAAAGGGTGTTAATAACTTTAAAATAAAAGTCAATGAAAGAAATATAGGTACGCCACAGAATTCTGCGTGAAAATCACTAAAACGTATATATGTATCTATTTACATTTTTTTCTTCATCTCATTTTACAAAACTAACAGACAAGCGTATAGCTGCAGCCCCGCGCGTGTGTCGATTTGTTGCAGCCCCGCGTGTATCGATTTATAAGCTTGTGACAGATATAAGTGTTCTACAAGCAGTTAGCTGCAGCCCCGTGTGCATTGATTAATGAGATTTTGACAGACAATATAAAAAACCAAAACCATAATATAGGTGGGGGTCATGGTTAGTTCTGGTTTGTTAAATCTTTTTTTATCCTTAATTAAACCTCCATTTTGTCCAAAAGCCTATAAATCGATACACACGGGGCTGCAGCTAAGCGCCAAAGGAGGTACTATACGTATATATACTATTAGAGTAGTGTTCTTTAGTGAATATTTACCGATTTAATAGAAATAATAATAAACTAAAAGAAAAAATAAACAATACTCAATGTTTATAATGTACAAAAGATTTGATACTAATGCCATATGCTATTACTCTACTTCGTTTTTTTATTAATATTTTTAACGTTTCTAGTAAGTTTTATTTTATTTTTTTGAATGTTTATTTATTTTAAAGACATCGGCCTTATAACTGAATCCTCGTTAAATATTCGAGTTTACATTGGAATCAACAGCTTCATCCATCGCGACTAGTCCAAGCGATTGAATACGCTTTACTTTCACTGAGTTAAAATTTCCAGCAATAAATTTAAGCCCCGGTGAAATGTGGCCAAAAGTGCGAAACAGGGCTCATGATAATGCGAATAATACACGGATGGATAATGTGTACGTTTAAACAAACGAGAGCTTTTTCAATCAAACAATTGTTGCTGGCATTATTTAAAATTGGGGTAATAACGTGAGATTTGGTTTTTATTATTTTTTTAGTCTGTTTGATTGGCACTATAAAATAAATAAAAATACAATACCTGCTATTTACATATATTATTGATCATATTGATTTTTTGTTGGTCTGATTTTTTACTGATAAACAGTACATAACCATAAAGAAACGAATTCGTTTCGAATGTCTAAACGTCTTAGTTTTTGACTATGGGGTGTTAAATTTTAAAAATAAATGTATGTATATTGTTTTTTATAACAACTTTTATACCAATTCAAATATTTTTAAATAATTTTGTAGGCGCCTCCTATGCATTAAAATACATTTTTCGGCATACAAGAAAAAAAACAGTGTCGTCCATGAGAGTTTTAAGGAAAATATTAAAAAAAAAATGGTACGTCACTGCATTTTTGTAAAACAAAAATAATTTTTAAATTCCTATTTAGTTTTGAACAAATTTGATCATTTAACTATTTTTAATTTGATGCACGGTTTTCGCGTAAATAAATTGAAACCATTTCTCGGCATGGTCAAATTCCTATCACCCCAATTAAAAAATAAATAACAAAGGTGATTTTTTTACTCTTAAATTTGATATTAGCGATAGGAAATGACCATGCTAAGAAATGGTTTCTATTTATTTACGCGAAAACCGTACGTCCAACAAAAAGTCAAGAAATCAAACTTGTTCCAAATTAAATGGGAATTTTAAAAAATATTTTTATTTACCTTTTTTCCTAAAAATATTTACCTTAAGCCCTCATGGACGACACTGGTGTAATTTTATTTCTTGGCTTTTAATATCTGGAATGTTTTGGACAGTAGAAATGAACAGTGATGTGGGCACTGTTTATTTTAACATGCATTTTAAATTTTATTAGGCGGTCTAAATTGAGTAATTTTTCAAAATTTTAAAATTTCATGTCTACTAGTTGCCGGACTACAACATATTATACAGCATATGACAATAACAAATTTTTGATAAAAATTACAGAAGCGCATAAAATTTCTCCAAAATGGCTAAAGCTGCGATTATACAATCCGGAATTTGGAGGTTTTCGGCCAGGTGGATTTGAACAATGTTAGTTTTTCCTTGGCACAAGATCACGTGACGGAAATTAATTTTATGCCAAAAGTAGTTTCAGTAATGGACCCTTTAATCCAAATTTTACCCGATCTCTATATCTTGTTAAATTCATAAAATTAAGGGGCGGGGTTAAATTTTTATTATCCTCAGTGTATACGTTTCTTGCTTAATTGTCAGATATTTATAGGTAATTTATTTCGGGCACTTTTTTTGGATCTCTAGAAAGGTTGTATGTAAGAGTAATAAATATCACCTTGCTTAGGGTTAGCAGTTTTTCTTGATAAAATAATATAAAACTGTATTTTTTTTCGTCAGTGAAGACGCTTATTATTATAAAAATTAAACGTTCTTTCATAGTAGGCCATTTAGTCAATATACAGGGTGTAATTTAATTATTGTCTAAAAATACAAGGAATGATTCCTTAGCCTATTTTATTAAGAAAAGTTTATATGGACATGTCCTAAACATCCTAACTTTTAAGTTACAGGGTGTTGAAGTTTTGAGAAAAAAATAGTTTTTGTTTATCATAACATTAAAATTGTTGGAGATAGTTTTCTGAAATTTGGCAAGAACCTACTATACCCTGTTTTGTTGCAAGAGAGAGTAATAAATAATTTAATTTTATGGCAATTCGCTTTCTGTGTTAGTCCGAGTATAAATATTTTTCTTCAATTCTACCTGTAATGTACTGATAAGGCATTATAATTTTAGGTCGGCAGACCCCGTTCTAATATTCGTCAACCTCTTGGGTTAAATACAAAGGAATAACAGATGTTTACCTGTATTTACGTCGGAATAATGTGATAAAAACCTTGACAGTGGCGGTGCGCTTGAGTTTATTTTTGGGAACTTACCCTTTTTAAACAGTTTAGGTAAAATGAAAATCTTGTTTCTTTCATATGTGTAAAAATTATTTTAAAATTTATAGTATATCAGTACCTATTGTACAGTTGGTACAATTATAGTTAATAATAACAATTTTAATAATACACATTAAAAATGCATAGTCAAAAAATAATTATTTAAAATATAATCTATACCTAATTAAATATGCTACATAATCTACATCTAGTTATTCACATTCTTCCATATCTGACATACTATCACTACTTGAGTCATATATGAGTCTACTTGTATAATAATTAGAGGTTCAACAGTTGTATCTACTATTATATCCAAAGACCACATTTTATTTTCTACTTCTAATACATGTTCGACACATTTTTTCCAGTTTTCTGGGGAAGCATTAGATATGGCAATTTGAAATAGTTGTTTTTATATCTACTAGTTTAAACGTAGTATTATTTCTGGCTACTTCACCTTTCACTTGTGCCCATCGCTTTTTTGGTGGAATTATACCTCCCTCTTTTTCTTGTTTAAAAATTCTGTAAATTGTCGCTTTTTCCACCCCAGTCATCAACGCACATTTTTGAACACAATCGTCCACACTTAAATTAGAGTTTTGATCATTTCTAATACAGGGTGCGGCAGAATGGACTCCCACATTTCATCAGGCTAGAACATCGGTAATGGGAGTTGGACATTGGTGGGGATGGTCACATTCGCTTGGGCGATTGATAAGGTTTGTTACTAGGCGCTATGTCTTGGTCTGGTGACCAACGTGGATTTGTTATTGAGCTATTATTCAAAAATGACGAATGTGTCACCGCGTCGAAAAGAGTATTTTGTACGCGCTTCCTGCCTCCGAATGCCTCTGTTCCAGACCGGAAAACAATTTTTAAATGGGTTGCTAACTTAAGGGCAACTGGTTCTTGACTTTCCTAAATCAAGACAGCGATCCGAGATGAAACTGCTGCTATTCCTCAAGACATGGTGATAAAAGTGATGCGGAACTTCTAGGAACGCCTTCGCATGTGTGTCGCTGCTAACGGCCGTCACTTACACGATATAATTTTGAAAACATAGTTAAAAAACCTTAAAGTGTGCTCTTTGAAAATAATAAAAGTTTAGCTTCATATTTTATAGTAGACTTTTATTTGCTACCCAAATGTGGGAGTCCATTCTGCCGCACCCTGTATAATCGAATACGTTTTTAACAATCTGCTTTTCAGTTAAATGGACTGAGACATGCGCGTTTCTGCGGAGAAGCCATTTTTACAATACTGTAATACTTTGAACAATACTCTAACAATTTATAACCACTCAGTTGCACATACGGAAAGATACTAAAATATATATAAAATTTATAATCCTTATTTAACGCAATTCGGTGTATTTCTACCTGTTCTTTGCACAGAGACTGGTGCGCCTATGGTTTACAACCTTCTAACCGTCCCGAGACATTTTTATTACTCTCTCTTGCAAAAAAAAAATAGAGTATAAGCACCAATAGGATTTTTTAACTTAAAAGATTTTTAAAGAGTTTTACCAGTGTCGTCCGTATGAGATGAATACTGGATATTTCAAAAATAAAATATGGCACGCCACTGCCGTTTCCATAAATTAAAATAATTTTTTAAATCCTCATTTATTCTACAACAAATTTGACTTCCTTACTTTTTTTGTCCGATGCACCGCTTTCGCGTAAAAAAACAAAAATAGGGCACCAGCTTACTAGTTTAAATTAATTTTGCCAAAATTGAATCAAAAACGTTTTTATTTTTTACGCAAAAAACGGTGCATCCGACAAAGAAAGTTCAAGGGGTTATATTTGTTGTAAAATAAATGGAATTACAAAAATAATTTTTGCTTTTTAAAAAGCAAGACGTACCATATTTTTTTTGAAGTTCACTTCCCGTACGAACGCCACTGGTAGAAATAATTTAAAAAATCCACATTAAAAGAAGCCTATTGGTGCTTAGTAGGTGCATGATAAATTGTATAAACATATCTTGAAGAGTTTTAAAGTTTTGATAAGAAAAAATATTTTTGTTAAAACTTTAACACCTTGTAGATTAAAAGTTAAGATGTTTAGGTCACATGTTCATATAAACTTTTTTCTAAACTAAGGTAAGGAATCATCCTCTGTATTTTTAGCCATTAATTTAATTACACCCTGTATTTCTACATTTAAGGAATAGGTATATCAAATAAAAAAATGACAGTATATTTATTATTATAACCAGACCAAGGTAACATAATTTCAGTAACCATTAAATTTACAAGCCCATCCGATTGTGGCTAGTTCAAGCGATTGAACACGCTTTGCTTTTACCGCCTCGAAATTTTATGCGATAAATTCCCGAACACAGGTGAAATGTGGCCAAAAATGTACAATGAGGCTTATGATAATATAAACGAAATAACGTGCAGATAATATTTGAGCAAGCATGAATTTTTAAAATAAATGTTTCGATAACGTATGCCTTTTTATACAGAGTGTTTCTAAACAAATGCGACAAATTTTGGGAGGTGATTCCCTGTTCAAAATTAAATGTAGTTTGCGCTATAAACTTGGGGTCAAAGTCAACCATTACGGAGATTTCGCGGTACAAAAATGGGGAAAAACACCGTTTTTAGTTTTTACTTCAAAAACGATATGCGCTAGAATAATAAAAATGTACATAATAATTGCTATTATTAAAAACACTTTCCAAATATTTTGCACTTTTTTACAATTAATGAAAGTGGTGGAAATAGACTAGCACTATCGTTCTTGCTAACCAAATTTAAAGAGAGACTTACGCAATGACCTTGAGATATATAAATTCAAATAGCCTGATTTATTTAGAAACTTTTTAACTCTTGTATTTTTTTTTATTTAACTTACCAATTTCCAATAAAAAAATAAAATGTAAATGATAACTTGTCAGGACGGGATCATTTATTTTATATAAAAAAATCTACTTATCTGCTCTTACCTATTAAGGCACTTGTTATATTTTTTATTTGACATTATTTGGTGGCAGTTTAAACTAGGGCTAGCAAAAACCGGAAAAACAAAACTGGTTAACCGGTTTTTAAAAACCGGTTAACCGAATATTTAAAAACCGGTATTAAAACCGGTATTAAAAACCGGTATTAAAAACCGGTATTAAAACCAGTTTTAAAACCGAAAAACCGAAAACGGTTTTCAAAAGCGATACACCGAAATTGGTTCTTAAAACCGAAAACCGAAAACGGTCTTTAAAACCGAAAACCGAAAACGGTTCTTAAAACCGAAAAAGACTTTTCTAAACCACAGTTAACAGAAAATCGGAAAGTAATTATTCTCTATTAATCGTTTTTGCGTTGATTACGGATTTGCCCATGAGCTGTGGTGTTAGGTGATAATCATTATTCATCCTAGAATATTCTTTAAAAGAAATTGGTTTTTAAATTTATATTTAAATAAGAATAAAAATAATATAAATCGCAATGAACCAAAAACCTATTAATTGATATTCGAAGAACCGCTTTTCGATTTTGGTCCGATTATCCAAAAACCGATATTCGAAAACCGATTATCCGAAAAACCGGTAATTGGAAACTGGTAACATTCGAAAACCGGTTTTCAAATACCAGTTAACCGGTATTCGAAACCGGTTTCAAATACCAGTTAACCGGTATTCGAAATCGGTTTTCGAATACCGGTTTTCGGTTCTGGCCAAAACCGCGGTTAGCCGAAAACTGGTTAACCGGTTAACCGAAAAACCGGTTTCGGTTGCCAGCCCTAGTTTAAACACAACACTATCTTTGTTTTAAGGATAAAAATAAAGACATTTTTTTCGCCCCATGTTTATAGAGCAAACCACCTTTTATTTTGAACAAGGAATCACCTAAAATTTTTCACATTTGTTTAAAAATACCATGTACAGGTAGTTTGCACAGGTTGTTTCAAAACAAATGCAAAAATTTAAGGAGGGAATTTCTTGCTTAAAATGAAGGGATATTCGTTGTAAAATCTAACAGAGCCGGATTATCCATTAGGCAAAGTAGGCAACTGCCTAGGAGCCCCGCATAAAAGCGCGACAAAATGAGCCCCGCGCGACAAAATGATGGCCCCGCTAATAAATGGTTAATAATGTGAAATATGATTGAATATTCGTATTCTTCAATAATGGTAGGTAAGTAATTATTTATTATTAATTTTTTTTGTTTTTAATGTTATAAAAACGGGCTTGTCCTTTTTTGGTCTTCAAGTAGAAGCGGAATTTGTTTTACATATTTTGACTTCATTGTTGTAAAAAGGGAAGGACTTTTTTTTGTCTTTTTGTTCTTTTATTTATTGAAAAACAGGAACTTCTTTTTCTCTTCAGTTTTAATAAAAAGGGGCCGTGACAGCTCCATTTCCAAGGGGCCCCGACAGAGTTAATCCGGCTCTGAAAACGAACCATTAGGAAGATATCGCAAAAAAAAATAAAAAAGTGTTTTTTTATCTTAAAAACAGAAAGAGTATTATATTTAAACAGACAATTTAATTTCAAAGAAAGATATTATAGTTAGAACCATATTTATTTTATTCTGAAAGCGATGTCGCCAAGTACTCAAAAAATGATAAAGTAAACAAACCTTTTCGAAAGCTTCTGACAGAGCCTGATTACATATTTTTTAAATAAATAAATAAAAATATTGCGTAAACACGTATGAGGTACTGAAAAAACATCCTCTTGTTTCGTCTCTGGCGTGCCTTAAAACCTGTATCGCGTGGCGTAGTCGTCGGGTTGAATATTTTTGCTGCAATAAATCATTGTTCACAAAAGGCGGCATCGCTTTCAGAATGAAATAAATATGGGTCTAACTATACCATCACCTTAATAGGTTTGGCAGATAACTAAGCGAATCTGATTGTGTTTTAAAGACATTATTTTTGATTGATTAATAAAGTAAAGTCCTGCGAAAGAGATTTCTGAAGTACCCTCCGCCTATTTTCAAAATCAGGCCTAAGCGTAAAGCTCTAAACACAGGTGATTAAGATACTAATCCTAAGCACTAACAAAGAATTTTCAATTTAAACAAATCAAAAATGTGCCTTATAAAATGCACGAGTATGTTTGGCAAAACCTGTTTTCCGGAATAAGGCGGGGTCGAGGGTGCATTCTAAACCCAAAGCCGGATTTGTGCTCGACCAGGTCTACAGCTATCTGAAGTTTCCTGTTTGGGCAAAAAAAATTGCCCCTTAGGGGCCAAAAAATCGTTTCTAAAAAGTAACAATCACAACAGTGATATTTTCATGTACATTTGATTTCTGGACCTTACACAATTCGCGAAAAGTTTATGGCCTATTAAAATTCTTAATTTGGGATCAGAAAAATAGTTTTTACACTTAGCAATCACAACAGTGCAGTTTTTATGTAAACTCATTCGGGGCTCGAAAAGTTTTTCGGTATCTGAAATTTCCAGTTTGGGGCCAGGAGAATGACCACTTAGGAGCCGAAAAATCGCGGTTTTGACATCCTAATCGAGACCTTGTCATTTTTATGTACTTAATTTAAATGTACATGAAAATATCATCGTTGTGATTGCTACGTCTGAAAGACAATTATCTGGCCCCTAAGGCTCATTTTCCCGGCCTTAAACTGGAAAATTTAGCTGGAAAAGGCTTTTTAAGCACAGAATAAGTTCCAGAACTTAAAAATACATAAAAATCCCACTAGGAGGTCACTTTCCCAGTCCCAAACTAAGAATTTCAACAGGCCATAAACTTTTAGCATGGTGTAAGGTCCAGATTTCAAATGTAAAGTTGGGACCAGATTTTATTCATTTTGAAACGGTTGCCGCTAAGTATCTAATGTAAACAAACCATTTTGTGAACAATGATTTATTGCATCAATAAATAATACACCCGACTAGTTTATAATTCTTTACGGAACGGTGTCAGCTTTTATACCAGGACAGAGACGAAATAAGATGGTGGTTTCTAAGTACGTGATACGCTATGTACTTTCGAAAAGGTTTGTTTACTTTATTATTTTTTGTGCACTTGGCGTCATTGCTTTCAGAATGAATTATAGGTGGTTCAGACTTTACATGAAAATATCACTGTTGTGATTACACGCCTGAAACACGATTTTCCGGCCTCTAAGTCATTTTTGCGGCCCAAACAGGAAATTTCAGTTAGCCGTAGACCTGTCGAGCACAAATCCGGCTTTGGGTTCAGAATGCACCCTTGACCCCGCCTTATCCCGAAAACCGAATCTTAGGGCCTCTAGAGGCCTCTGGGCTGAACTCCAGACGTGTAGGGCCATTTCTGAGCTCGGTTTTGGATTTAGCGTCGAACAATACATGGGAACACATATGTCTGATCATCTGTATAACCTTTCATTTTTTGTGAGGGCTGTGAAATCAATGTTTAAAATTTTATTTAGGCCTCTTATTATAAATAAATATCCATTTTTAGTTATACTTAATATGGTAAATAGTAAAATAAATAACGGGTTAAAGTAATTTTATAGACTGTAATATTCAACAATTAAAAAAATAAGTATATATATTTAACAATGGTGCGGGTGTGCCCACCAAATTGCCCAACAACAGCCGCCACTGCTAAAAGGCATTTGTTGAAGTAATCTGGCACTGGGTTAAAGCCACCGCCCTCATAAAAAACTAGAATAACGTCTGGTTTCTAAAAATGGCAGTTTATGTATTGTCAATTGTATATAGCGACTTTTATTGCGCGAGTCTCATAATTCTGTGGGCAACATCGTTCGAGTGCTGCAATGACGTTTATCAGGTGATCACGGCCTCTAAAGTAGTAATCAAGGAGCGGATGCAGATACAGACCGCAATGAAATTCGCGACGTTGTCAGGTCTTTACGTTAATAATTTTTCGCGGGTAGTGCAAAATTTGGTACCTACTAGAATATCATTTTTGTCTCTGAGAATATTAAGTAATTTGAACTTTTTGATGCCTTAGTGTTAATACTTTTAGCGTTTAACGTGGAAACAAAGTTGTATTAAATTAGGATAAATTAAAATATTATACAGTTCACATAAAATGTGCAACAAATAAAAAAAAACGAATTTAAAATTTGCAAAAAAATGTACATATTCATCATAAAATTTAATGAATGGCCTCAAACTGTATTAGCAGTAGTAGCTTAGTGACTTAAGGGTCCGATACTTCGGTTTTTGAGTAGAAGCAAATGCTTTGTAGAGTAAATAAAGTATGTAAACATTAGTAGATTTTTGAACAGACCCACCTCAAAAAGTTCTGCTGGCATCCCCCACCTCCTCTCAAAGTTGGTTAAGGGATTGATATAGTTTTTTTAATATCTTCAAAACGGTAAATGATAAAAAAGTGATTTTGGTGCCGTTAGATAGAGCACAAAATTCTGCATAATACTGACCATAGAAATTTTATTTTTGTTTATTACGTAAGAATCACCAATATAAAAAAGTTGGAGGGGAGCATCCACAAGACATTTTTACGATATATCTTCCAAACCGTTTACCACACAAAAAAATATAAGACATAAAAAATTAAGGCCAAAGTTTTCCCTATCGAATGGTGTATAACATTATACTATTTTCTTTTAAATTAAAGCTACCAGTGGCGTACAAAAGTAGCACTACACCAGTATAGTAGGTACTTAAAAATAGAAATTTTTAATGTTATACTTTTATTCATTTTTTCAGAATATTTCTCACTTTAGTAATATTAATTGGTAATATTACCTTATTGCGCATAATAGTAGCAAAGTAAATAAAATTAATATTTTTGTTTTTTTGGTAAGACTCTACACCTAAAAAAGGCGAAGGGGAGTATCCATACGGCACTTTTTACCATATATCTTTCAAACCATTAACAAAAAAAAATAAACAACTAACCCCAAAGTTATCATTTAGACTATTATCTTTTAAAAATAAAGTTACTAGTGGCGTATCAAATTAGTAGTACACCAGTAAAGTACCTAGAAATTGAAATATTTAATGCTATTCTATTAATTTTAAAAGATTATTTTTCACTTTAGATTTATTAATTAATAATTATACTTTACATTTTATTTACTTATTTCTTTTGTTTTATAATTTAATTTATTATATTTTTAAATAAATAACAACAGTATTATAATAACTTTTTATTATAAAGATAAAAACAAATATGGCTAATACAGTGTGTCCCAGGATAGGTGTTACAAGTGGACAAATTCACCAAAAATTTTGGAATTTTTAATTGTCCTTTTGGGAAAACTGGTCGCATGGTCCAAAACTCATAAATACTAAATTTTATTTCAATTGGTAATATACAGGGCGAGTTATAACTAAAAATATGAAAAATGACCAGGAGTAAAGTACCTTTATTTTTAAAAATAGGACAAAATTGTATAAGTAAATGTTGTAGAGAACTAAATTTTATGTCAAAATTTAAAATTAAAATTAACACGTTAATTAAAAAAACTTGTTAATTTTTTAACTCGCCCTGTATAACACAAATTGAAGTAAAGTTTTGTATATATTAGTTTTGGACCATGCCACCAGTTTGCCTCAATTTCGTTTTAAAATTCAAAAATTTTTGTTCCATTTGTCCTCTTGTAACACCTATCCTGGGACACACTGTATATAACATCAATAAAAACAAATACATTATTACACAACCTAAAATACCTAATTTTAACATTCCACACACAAACATAACCTGGTACATTTTAATTTTTTAAAAAACATTTACAATTTGTACCACACATCTTAAATTTACATTTTAATAGTATATCATGATATTTTTTCATTTTTTAAAGTGGTCCATAGTGGTGTCCATTTAGTATTCTCTAAAATCCATCCACATTCAGATATACATGGAAGTTCAACCACTGGTTGGCAGAGATAACCCCAAACAAATCCTGCTTGATAAATGCATCGATTAATGTGAAGTGCTAAAGCATTCATTGTTGGGGGTAAATTCTCAACCGTTCGGTTTTTTAGGCAAAAAGTTGCATTCGACAAATATCAATGTTGCTACTATCAGAATGTTTATCGTAAATAGGTATAACAAATTTTGAGATCACACTTAATTGCTGAGATGAAGGTTTCCCAAGCTTCCCAACACTTTTTTCCTTTTCCATAAAAGGAGGACGTGGTATCGCAACCGGTTGAGTGAATGAAATAATTAATAGTTTAAAAAACTAAAAAAACACGCTTTTATATGCAACCGAACTAAAAATTAAAAAATAATTTTTCATTAAAAAAATATTTTCACTTCATAGTAAAAAGCGTGGGGTGCTTAATATATTAAATGTTATAATTATTATATTTGCCAATATCTATGATGGAAAAGTTATGAAAAAATAGTAAAATGCACCCCACGCTTTTTACTATGAAGTGAAAATATTTTTTTAATGAAAAATTATTTTTTAATTTTTAGTTCGGTTGCATATAAAAGCGTGTTTTTTAGTTTTTTTAAACTATTAATTATTTTTCATTTTTTAGTTCGTTATATTGCACAAAATTCTTAATATAACAGTAAATTAGAACATACTATTTAATTAAGCAGCAAAAAGAAAATAACCAGCCCCTATGAAATGACAATGGTAGCAAATTTTAAAATTTGCAAAAGATTGCAACTCACTAAAAAATTTCTTCTTCATTAAGTAGCAAAGTTTCAAATTTTGCCAACAGATGGCAATCCAGGCAATGTTTGGACCGTTGCCAACATTTTGCAATCCACTAAAAAATTTCTTCTTCATTTAATAGCAAAGTTTGAAATTTTTCCAACAGATGGCATCCTAGGTGTTGTTTTTATAATATAATGGAATTTTTTTCCTGGCGATTAAAAAAAAGATAAAGGGATACTGTTTGCAGATTATTGCATTGTCATGGGTCCTTAATACGTGTGCAAAGTTTCAAAGAAATCGAATAGCTGGAAGTTGGTTAAAATTAGGCTCAAAGATTCCGTTACATAGGCAGCCAGATAGATAGTTACAACCCAAGTTAATAAAAGCGTGTTAAAAAAGGAAGGGCTAGACTTTTTCATTGACTTTTTAGCAATTTCGATACACGAAATATGTCTTACATTTTTACCAGTACCAAACTCAATCCACACTTCTTGATTTTGATTTTTGTACTGGTAAAATTGCTAAAACCAACACATCGGTATCGACAGATTTGATTAATATATTTTTTAAATCGTCTTTTATGCAATTGTACGCATGAACGAAAATTAGTGTGCCCGCCTCCTCATTATAATACTGTCTTTATATATTTAAGTATATATTTTTTACTTTAAATAAAAACCAAATAATTTTAAAAAATGCGTACTTATATGTATGTACCTATGTAAAGAAACCTACAACACCTTCTATTTTGGTAGTATATAAGCATATATTGTTTTTACGTAATTTAACAAAATCATTTACTAATCGTTAAAACAATTTTGCACGAAAAAAACAATAATTGCCATACATACATGTTTATTCTAATATAAATAAAGAGATAACAAAAACATGCATGGATTGATAGCTCTATTTAAAAGGTAATATCTAAAGTTATACACCATTTGATAGAAAAGGTCTTGCCCTTGTTTTTGTCATGTAATTTTTTTGTTAAGTGAACGGTTTGGAATATATATAATAAAAATAATAAAATGAATACTCCCCTCAATTTTTTTTGTTGTAGACTTTTATCAAAAGACAAAAATGTACACGGAAAAAATCGAGACGTTGTGTGCTATAAGAGTGTAGGAGTGTAGCGCAAAAATTGTGTTAAATATGTTTATTATTGACGTTCTGAGTATAATTTTTGTCATTAATTTTCTGTTATGAAAATCAACGAATCCTAAAGTGTTGTAAGTTCTGCTACAAAAGTATTAAAAAGTAATAAAGTTTAATATTAAATACTGCACATTATTTGCTACAAAAACGGAGCGAGTTTTACTGCTACGTGTACCTGGCGCTTATAGTGCTACACATTGTAACTGTGTAGGTTACAATTGCATGAATATTTACCGCATTTTTTTTCCGTGTAATATTTATTATTACTAGTATGCAGAATAAGAAATAATTATAAATTAATAAAACTAGAGTAAAAAAATATTATTAAAAAATTTAAAGTATAACATTAAAAATGTCTATTTTTAGGTACTTTACTGGTTAGTGCTACTTTTGTACGCCACTGGTAGCTTTATATTTAAAAGATAATAGTATAATGTTATACACCATTCGATAGGAAAAACTTTGGCCTTTATTTTTTGTATCTTATTTTTTTTATTTGGTGGATGGTTTGGAAGATATATCGTAAAAGTGCCGTGTGGATGCTCCCCTCCAACATTTTTTTGTTGTAGATTTTTACTAAATAAACAACAATACAATTTTTATTATTACTATTTTGCAGAATTTTATGCTCTATCTAACGACAATAAAATCAGTTTTTATCATTTACCGTTTAAAAGACATTAGAAAAAAACTATATTAATCCTTTAACCAACTTTGAGGGGAGGTGGGGGTGCCAGAAGAACTTTTTGAGGTGGGTCTGTTCAAAAATCTACTAATGTTGACATACTTTATTCACTGTATAAAGCATTTGCTTCTACTCAAAAACCGAAGTATCGGGCCATTTTTGAACAATAAGTCACTAAGCTATAGTTGGTTCTATTAAAGGTTTAATAGTATACAGGGTGGGTCAAAAGATTAAAAACTGCTTAAGAGTAAAGTTATCCCTTATTTTAAAAAATATAACAAAATGTCTTAAAAATAGGTATTTAGAATCAAAATTATGTGTAAGTACGAAGTCATGGCCTCCTATTTAAATATTTATTTATATATTTTGGTTTGGGTTATCTTATACCGGATCAGCTAAATAACTTAACATATAGGCAATGTCAGGAAAATTTAGTTTAAGGTGAATACCCGCATGTAACCATTTCGGATTGGATGAGTCCGATACATCCTTTGTTGTTGCTTTACTGGCCGATATCCCAATACCTATTTGCTTAACCAGTATGTTTTTTCGACCAAAATGATGAAGGTGATATTCAAGAATAGTAAAGATAATTCCTATTAATTTCATGGTTAACGTATTTTTTAAATCAGAAAATTAATAAAAAAATTATTGAGGATTTTTATATTTTATTGAATCTACCAAAACTAACCAGAAGTACTTTTTGCATTGGTTGCAGACAAAATAATGTAAAGACATGGTAGATTTGATGCCATTATATACGACAAATTTTTGTCGAAGGCTATATATATTCAATTTAATAATAATTAGGTAAATCATCCGATCATAAACATTTTATGGCCCGTACATCCTTGGTCAAAGATGTACTTTTCCTCACCTGACCCTTTTTCTCGGGCAACTAGACGAGGGATTCTGGTCGAAAATACACCCGCTGGTTATGCCTAGACGTAAAGGCTACTATCCCCAGAAAAAAAAAACATGAATGAATTTGATCCTAAAAAGAGATAAGAGTTGGTGCCAATAATACCAAGCTTACTTTTCGCAGATTCCTTAACATCAGTTACAAAAGAGAAACAAGATTTAGGCGTCCATTATACTTAAACAAGAACATATATAATTTTTTAAAATTAAAAATGTTTACCTCATAAATATAATGTACTTATGTTAACATGTTTTTATTATTGTGGTAAATACAAGTATGAAAAACATAAATCACACGTCAGAAGGGACCTCTTTCGCAGTGAGTTTTTAAGAAATGGACAAAAGTGGTATTACGTGTTGCTTCCTTGGGGAGCTGCTAATAAAGATGATATTATTATGGCTTCCTAGCGCAAAAGCCGTGGAAATACCTATAAAACAAACTTTAAATTTTTAATACCATATTTTTGTAATCCTATCATTTTTAGGTACCATGATCAAATTGTCTTAATTTGAGATTAAATACATAAATGCCGCTTGTCCCTAAATCCCTAAATTTTTTATCAAATTATTAAACCGGGACTGACGCTTTTATTAGCATTTCGAATGCAAGGTAAAATAAATATTTGGGTTTGGGATAAGCTTCGCTTTAAAGGAAAAATGAAAAAGGTAAAAAATGTGATTTAAACATAAAATTGGGAAAATTCAAACTAAATTTTAAAAGAAGTAAATATTTATAGGTACAGGGTGGTGCGATTTTGACTGTTCTAATTTAAAAAAAAACGCGTCTTAGGGCCGTAGTGCCGTAGTGACATTTCTCCGGATATAGGTCCCTATACTCAAATGTTCTCTACTATTGCTCTGAATAAGATCTGTAAGTTTGATCCAATAATTCTGAAACACCCTGTATTATATATGCTTATGTATAGATAAAAATTTTTTTATTATAAATGAACTTTTTTAAAGTCTGGCTTAAATATATAATATATTTTCAGTGGCAACTACAACAAAAATAACAAACCGTAATATATCTTCCAACTAAAAAAACAAACATCAACAATCATATATTGCTAAAAATAGCAAAAAATATTTTTTTTGTCATAGCCGACTATGATTTCCATTTAAAAAGGTAATCTTTTAATTTTGCAATGAAACAAAAAACAATTTACCAAAAGTGTGTATCCTAAAGAGACTTTGGAAAGGGAAATTAAAAATAAGCTTTTTACCACTCTGTACCTGAAAAGTAAAGCTATTTACGATATAGGTTCATAAAAACTTTTCTTTTAAAATCATCTGAGGATTCACATAAAAAAATAACCTATAATTTTAAAACATCCTGTATAGCTCTGACCTGGCCATACAGAAAGTAATATGTTTTAAATTCAGATATCCGTAAAACGGCTGATAATATTAACTTTTATCACATATCTGTAGAGGTAAAATGAAAGAAGTTTGGTCAGAGCGTCATAAGAAACGCATGGCGCGCTGTACCAAACTTCTTTGATTCCAAGTCTACCTCAGAAGCATTTGGGCTAAGTCCAATTTTTAGGAAATGTGTTTTATTATTAACTTTATTATTTTTTATTGTTTTATTTTATTTCTTTTTAAAGGCAGTAGTTCAGATTGCAATTTTAAGGTTTGAAAATTTTCGCTGTCTTGTAAAATTTTAAAAAGTGGACTTCACCTAAATACTTCTGAGGTACAGATATATCATTTTTATGTAAAATATGTTAAGGAATAAGAATTTCTATGTTAAAAGTGACACGCAGAGTGCCTTAAAAAAGTTATTGCAAGTTGTGTAAGATAACGCAGGTGGCATCCTCTTAAGTTAACAATACAATATACAATAAATTGCAGATTCTATTTTCTCACCTTCCAAAACCTCCTCTTGCCAAACATTGTAGCAATGTACCTAATAAGTACCAAAGTATTTATTACAAAATAAAACCAGAATAAATTTTTTACACCCTGTATCTCCGAAATCGCCCACTCTTAGACTAAGGTAAGTTGGATTAGATAGTCACATTTTAGCCTCATTAATTTGTGATAGCATTTTTCCGTACCTCTTATATTTGAGGAACCGTACCTTTTATATTTGAAAACGTAGAGCAGAGTTTTATTTTATAATTACAAGGTCATTTTTTTATTCTATTGTATATCATGTATCTATAAATTAAAAATATTTTAATACATGTATATCATATATTCCCATTATATTTGCTGACAAAACATTTTTAGTATTTCAATCTCCTCCGATGTGATCGATACACAGTCTGTAAAAATATATTTTATACTTGATTGATAACATACTAATATTTTTTAATCAGTACACAATCACAATGAAATGATAATGTCATTTATGGACATTCTTATCAATAATTACTAACTATAATATGGAAAACTTTTTATTATTAATTTTACGAAAAAAAGTTATTTTTTATAAAGAGGTCTACATAGTCTAAAACTTAAAATGCAATGATCGGATATTAATTTTTTGCAGTGGTATACGAGGCATGTTAAAAATAATAATTTTACTCAAGAGGAAAGTACCCTTATTTTTCATAATATCGAAAATGTTTATTAAGAAAAGATGTTAAGGATTAAAAATAACATTTCAATATGCAAACTTGTTAATTAGAAAAAAAACTTTTTTAAAATATTTATGCATAAACGGTGAAAATTTAAGGTTGTACATTAGTGCATACTTATTTTGAAATAAAATATGTAAAAAGCTAAAAACTTTTAAAACGGCCAAAAGTCATAGAAACGCTTGTTATCGCAACAAAAAATGTTTTCTTGAAAATAAACAAGTTTAATTATTTGAATGTTATTTTTAATCCCAAGCATGTCTTATAAATAAAATTTTTTGATATTAAGAAAAATTGAGATACTTTCCCCTTAAGAAAAATTCATATTTTTTGACATACCTCGTATAGCACTGAAAAAATTAATATCTGATGCATGTAATTTAGGTTTTAGAAGATGCAAAACTTTTAATAGGGAATAACTTTTTTTTCGTAAAATTTATTATAAAAAAGTTTTCCATACAGTGCGAACTTAAGTAGACAATTTGTATATCCTAAATATTTTAGGTATATTTTTATTAAATCCGCTGTCTGTTTTTAATTGCTATTAGGTTATTGTCCGTACATGATGTATTTATAAATTGTGATAATTAGGTTAGTGTATATCATATATCCTTAGATTATAGAAATCTGGTAAGTTGGTCATATTGTTATTTTCTTATAAACACTTTTTATATTTAGAGTTAATGTACTACATACTCTTTTTTATGATGGTTGATATTGATTATAATAATATTTAAATCGTTTATTTCAAAAACGACGTAAGTCAAAAATATACAATTTTAAATAGAAGGAAAAATATGTGGTATTTGAGAAATGCATGAATAAAATAAAACCCAAATTTTTAAAAATGTAAGCAAATAAATACTATTTGTGAATAGAAAAAACAAATTCTAATTGGGATAACGTATTTAAAGAAAATTCATTTGCAAAAACCTAATTTTCAAATTTTTTAACTTATGTGGTTTTGAAATGAAAAATTCATTTGTAAATAAAACCAAATATTGATGCAAAAACACGGATTATTAAAAATAGTAAAACGATTACTCAAAGACGGAAGGGCAGTCTTAACTATTAAAACAAAGTTATTTTTATAAACGCCCATTATACCCTTTTAACTTAGCACAGCAAGTAATAATAATTCCACTTAATAATTAAAAGCAACATTTTTAATCTAAAATGCTGGACATTGCCACTAATTAAAAAATATATAGGGTTTCTCCAAAAGTTGCAGAAAAAAATACTATCATAAATTCCCGAGGCTTACATATGACGATCTAAGCCAACTTACCTTAGTCTAAAAGTGGATGATTTCGGAGATACTGGGTGTTAAAAATTAATGCTGGTTTTATATCCTTAAAAATAATTTTGGTAATAAAAGGTATATTAACAATATACCTATTATTAACAAAATTATTAATAAAAACCAAAACCACAATAAATTTTTAACAACCTGTATTTCCGAAATTATTCACTTTGGACAAGGGTAAGGTGGGCTAGATCGTCATATTTTAGGGTCAGGAATTTGTGGTAGCATTTTTCTGCACCATTTCAAGAGACCCTGGTCCTAATGATGTTGATTGTTACTTAAAAATTCAACTGAAGTAAGCTTTAGTAAACCATTTAGGAAATACATTTGTTATAATTTCAATTTATATATCAAAACTTGAAAGGTAAGGATTCACGATGAAAGGTTTTATGAAAAATTGTTATAAATGTCATAACACATTATTGTAAAATCCAATTATGAAATGAAATTTTCACGACATGTTTATTTTATCGTGGATTTTTACCTGACGAATATTTAAGACACAGACACAGATAAATCAGATAAAGATTGTTGAATTCCTAGACTTGACCTCATTACAGGCCGGTAAAAACCCAACATCACAAATCTTATTAAGCATCCCTTATACGGTCAATATATTATAACATAAATTTGGGTGTTTTGTTACTTGATATTACTTAAATATTTTTTACCAAAGACAAAGTATAGGTAAGGAGTCATGGTTAGTTATATATATATTTTTTAATTCCCTAATTAAACCTAAGACACACTATACACACTTTATAAATCCATTCAAGAAGAATAGGTGGGGGTCATGGTTAGTTCTGGTTAGTTAATTTTTTTTATTCCTTAATTAAACCTAACACGAATACACACTTAATAAATCCATTTAGGAATTGTGTTAATTTCTTCTTTTGTTTATTCCTAAATAGAATCAAACCGTGCAGATATAAAAAAATAGCACGGTCGGATCATGCAGCAAAACAAAAAAAACATATTTAAAGCATTCGTTTTTACTGTCCGGGAACTCAACATTACTTTTCTAGTAACTGTATCCTGCATCTTTGTCTAGCAACCTAATCGATCCCAAATTCATAATTTTGTTTTTATCTAATCACCGTCTAGCAACTCGAGGACACCCTTAAGACACATTTCAAGAACATATAACATGTAATTAAATTAAAACTAATAAAATTAACTTTCTAACAATTTATTAGTGTAAGTTTACTTTGGCTAAACAATATTTAATGCGGTCGTGGATACTTTTTAAAGGTCTTAAAATAAAACCATTAATTTATTTTAGAGAAAATTAATATTAAATTAAAAAGCACTTTAAAAGGAAATGACAAAAAGCAAAATGCCGCGGTCTTATACAAGCTTTAATTAAGCTCCTTTGATATTATTTTTAAAATATCGACAAGGTTCTTTGACGTCTGTGTTATGCCAGAAAAATTAAATTAAAAAGTTGGACTAAGCAGAATACACCGTCGGTAACGTGTAGAAAAAGTAGCGTAGGATTTATAGATTACTGAAGTCTATTTAACATAGTAGATAAAGATAAAGAAAAATAAAGGTATTTGGATTGGATTTGGATTTCTCGAATAGCAGTATATTTTTTTCTGTAGTAATAGTACAGCTTTGTAAAAAGCGCTTTTGTCAAATTTGTGAGGTAGGTAAAATCAGGATTAAGTGGTCAATAGCTGGAAGAGTGGTTCTTTTTAATGCTGGTAAGTAAACAGTAACCTGAAGGTCCTATCTAGATTAAAGTGACCACACGACCCGATTTTTGGCGAGATTGGATGTAAACAAAAAAATGTTTTCGCCGAGGTGACGACCTTTTTTTGCTCTTAAAAAAATTTGGGAGATGAAAAATAAACTTTATAAATAAATTGATTAAAATATTTCAGAGAACCTCATTTTTTCCCCTTCAAATAAAATTTGGGGGAATTCATTTATCATTGAGGATTGCGTCATGCCAAATCTGGTCGTAAGCTTGGGATCATCGCCTTCTAGATGTTATACAGGTGTGGAAAATCTTCATTCGCCCTTTGCAATTCCCCAAGTGGAAAAGAGAGTATTTCTGAATATACTGAATCACATAAGTTCGACTGAAACAGACGATGCGATGTTGTCGATGCACACGTACTCCCCTATTAGGACACCTGGTGCCGACGGTTTTCGTTTTGCGTATCAAGAACTTGCAGCGTTCGGGTATTGAACAATGTTGCCAGAGACTTTTTTCGGGGATTTTTGATAACAAGGTAAAACGGGATTTTTAAAGTAAAAAACGGGGATTTTTAACGATTTGGAAGTACAAAACATTTTTAAAGGTACGTTTTGATCTTACTTTTATTACTTGATATTTACGTCAGATAAAAATTCTGACTAGTGTAAACAATCAAAAATTTATATCAGACAACATTTTTGACCGTGTACACAGCTAGAATTTCTATCTGACATAAATATCATGAAATTAATGTCAGTTGTAAACAAATCATTACTTTTACTTACTTTTTACTTAAAATTCTCGATTTTTACGTAAACCTTTTTTTTTTGGTTGTCAATTTCTTTGGCGTAGAAAATACATTTTTGACTATTAAAAGGCGGCCCTCAAATGTGGCTTTAAATCACAGGGATTTTTTCTAAAGTATCCCAAAAAGTGATTTTTTTGAACCACGTGGGGGATTTTTATCGTAACCCACCTGGCCACACTGATGGTATTCAGTAGCATGGTAAAAGTTAGAAGCATAATTCTTTTTGCCATTTGGGTTTTAACAAAAAAAAAAGAAGTAAATTTAAATAAAATATTCTCTAAAGAAATAAAAAGAACATAAAAGTATTTCTAACGGAAATGTTTATACAATGTGGAAACTCTTTTTAAAATCTTATTATTATGGTTCTGAAAGAGACCACAATTTTTAGCAAGACAATATTTCAATTTATTAAATTCGGTTCTCTTTGGTTTTCAAGCATTTGAGGTGATATGCTACCGGGTGGTGCAAGGCACTGCGGGACGGAAATTTTTAAAAAGGGCGAAAATGCAGCAATATCACAGACTTGTCGTTTCTTAGTTAATGGAGGTGCAAGTGGCACCTCATCATTACATGCACTTCCTACAATTTCGTTAACAGCCGATGGTTTCAAACTTTTATAATAATTTCAAAAGTTGTACTTTTCGCTGGTACAAGACCAAACCTATAATGCAAACCTCCTAATTATTTCTTCTGCTAAATTACCAGCATAGTACTACTTAATAATTTGAACTTTTTGTCAACGATATTGACCAAAACTTTAAAAAAATCTAAATTAAGCAGGATCAGCAGCAGTCTGCAACACAGCAAACGACTTGCCAGTAAAAATAAATTTTAAAGGATTCTAGTCGACCCGACTCCGAAAAAATCTGTCCCCAAACCTAGTTCAAAAAGCCCTAAATTGATATTTTTATGTTTCCTGAAAGTCCTTAAATTTTAAAAACTAAATGTACATTATACAATTACATTCTAAAGTCACAAAAATAAAGTAAAAAGGTTTAATAACATTTTTATTACTATTATTATTTTAATTTTACCCCGAAAGTTAAGGCAAGTCGGCAACCCTGTACTCGACATCTACGTACCGCAGTCGCTCTCGTCTGGATTTCGTCTCCTGCTACGGCACAAAGAGTGGGGCTGTAATTACAGTGGGCGGAAACATATTGCCGAAGAGAAGGGAGATTCCTAAATCACATGAGTTCGACTGAAACAGAATGAGGTGTTTCCCCTCCCGTTCCCCTTGCTTTCTCCCCCACCACTGCGCCAAGGCGCTCGCTTTGTTTATGGTTGATCGAGCTCGAGGCTCGAGCACGCAGTTGCTTCTTTGCACGCATGGAGGATGTTACTGCTTCACATATTTTGATAAAAAAATTTACGTAACTATTAAATATTTTGGTATTTGATGAATTTATTGCTTTAAATGCATCAAATACTGCCATTTAAGAGCTTTTTTTGCCGTTTGGGGCTAAACAAAATTAAAAGCAATTTCGAAAGAAAGAATAAACAAATAATTTTAAAAATAAAAATATAATTCTAAAGAAAAAATTAAAGAACATAAAAGTATTTCTAAAAAATTTCTTATAAAAACTTTAATACTTTTTAAAATCTTAGTTTATAAGGTTCTCAAAGAGACCACCATTTTGTGCAAGACAATATCCCAACCTGTTATAGAATTCGGTTCTTGTGTTTTCAAGTATTTCAGGTGTTATTCCTATAAGAACCTGACTAATTTTTTGGCGGAGCTCATCTAAGTCATTTGCACGTTCATGACGATGCCTATAAATTTGTTGCTTAACATGTCCCCAAAGAAAAAATCATTTGGTGCCAGATCTGGTGATCTAGGAGGCCATTTTATGGTACCTCTTCCGCTGATTATACGATTTGGAAACGTGACTCCCAAAATTGTTGAACTTCCCTGGCGTTATGAGCCGGACAACCATCCTGTTGATACCAAATATCTTCAAAATTGACATTGAGAGCCTGAACAGCTGGAATAACCTGATTTCTCAAAAGATTCAAGTATTTGTTGGCATTTAAATTTCCCTCAATAAAAAAGGGCCAATAATATTATCGCCCAAAATGCCAGCCCGCACGTTGACCTTTTGAGGGTATTGTGTTCTGAGAGGGATAGTGATGTGCTTGTTTTCTATCAGAGTAACCTACAGCGATAGAAGGGTTGTGATGACCATGCAAGGGAAATGATGATTCATCAGTAAAGAGAATATTTTTGATAAATGTGTCATTAGCATTGGCTCTCTCCATCATATCCTCACAAAACACCATACGTTTTCATAGTCTTCAGGAAAAACCTCTTGGCTAGATTGCAATTTATAGCAATGGTATTTGTTTCGTTTCAGAATATTCCTAACTGTTCGAGATTCAATATCAAGTTCAAGAAATTTTGGTACTATTACAAGGAAAATTAATTTCGGCTAAACTGCAAACAGCAGTCTCACGGACTTGCCGTTCCTCGGTTAATGGAGGTGCAGGCGGCACCTCATCATTACACATGCATTTCCTACAATTTTGTAAACAGCCGCTGGTTTCAAACTTACTTATAATTTTAAAATTGTACTTTTAACAGGCACAGGACCTCCTTCAAATAAAAATGCAAATCTCCCGATTATTTCTTCTGCTGAATTACCAGCATAGTACCACTTAATAATTTGAACTCTTTGTTCAACGGTATAAACCAACATTTTAAAAAGAAAGCGCCGTAGTTTATAGTTTGCGGTACCCCAAACAGCTTGCAAATGAGCTCTGTCAAACGCTCGGGCCCGGCGACGGCACGTTGATGTGCCCCACTACTGCAGGAAAGTGGGCGTATACATACATATGGCATCATTGCATTTGAAAAATGGGGGAATATCTTATTTTCCGTTACTTTCTATCTTAAGGCAAGATCGCTTTCTCTTTTTCCACTTGTTAATACCAATGGTTCGATAACGATTTTCCAGACCTGTATTTGTACTAACGGCTCATTCAGTACAATTCAAAACATCTAGAAGGTGGTGTTTTGTATATAATAAGAGCAACGATCAGGGATTTACCTAGAAACTCAAGAGACTTGTTTTAGTTGTGTGATACGAAGGAAAGAAGATCTGCTGTAGATCTCTTGTGACGAAACTCATTTTGCCTGTCACGCAAAATTTTGTATTTTTATAAATACTTAGGAATTTGCGAATTGATGAATTTCTTTGATTAGTTTCAGCCGAAAGAAGTGAAATGGGTCTATAGTTTAAAAAGAGTTTTAGATCCTTTCTTGAAAGTAGGTTGAACACGTGCAGCTTTCCAGCTCTTCGGAAAAATACCCGTGTCAAAAGGTTTTCGAGAGCCGAGTCAAAATGGGTGCAAGTTCTAGAGGACATCTTTTTAAAATGACTGCTCGGATGCCATCAATCCAGACGATTTCTTGGTGTTAAGAGAAGAAAGAATACGTTAGATATGTTCCACCTTAAAAATAATATCGGTATTTTTATAAAATTAAAGGTACGCGCACATACGTCGGCATAGGACGGACGGTACGGATCGGAAAAAATCGTTTTAATGAAATTAAATAAAGCAGTGCACCTATGTGCGGGCGATTTGCACCAGATTTTAAAAATCCCGCGAAAATATAGCAACTTGAATTAAAATCCGATCATTATCGTTTCATATGTGCGATACAGGTCAGATATTGAGTTATTTGACAAGAATTTAAGCCGATTCCTACCGGAGGGTTTTCACAAAGTGGTTTTATACCATGGGTGAAAAGGCGCTAACTTTTAATATTTACCCGTGGTTTTCCCATGACTCGATGTGCGTGTAAATCATATAATTTAACCAAAACTATTTTTTCGATCCGTACCGTCCGTCCGATGCCGACGTATGTGCGCGTACCTTTATTAATGATTTAAAATTGTTACAAACTTTTAAAACAAAATCACTAAAAAATTAGTTCCTAATGTTGCAGTAAAATTGTATGGGTCAATATGTACATACGTTGTTAAACAAAATTAAACTAAACTAAAATGAATTATATTATCATAAACAGTTTAGAACAATCTTGGTAGACGACGAAAAATTAAACATCAGCACTCAGTATATGAAATACTGTGAAAGATGCACTTTTATACGCTATTTGACTTAATATTGGATTAAAATTGGCATATTAAAAAGTGCATAATCTAAGGTAACAACCTATATTCTACATTTAAATAATAAAAATATCTACACCAGTACCAAGTCTACGTCTATGGCAAAATAACTTTTTAACGAACAAGGAGGTAACAGAGCCAAGTCATAATTAAAAAGTTTTAGGAACGCAAATAAGACACCCTTAAAGGGGGTAGGAATTGAAAAATGGGGACCGCGACTGAAGGCTTATACATAGTATTCAAAAACGACCGAGGGGCAATTTGTCAGCCCTAATAATTGAAATGTTCGAGGAGAAAATTTGTCAAATTGAAAAAGTTAAAAGGAATGAATCTAAAATTTAAAAATTATGCTGAAGTTGATTTTAAATCTTTAATTTGTTAAATGAAAAATTGTAAACTCATCGTAGAAAAAAAGTTTAATTGTACTTTTTTTTACTATGTTATTAGCAATTCAGGTTAAGCGCCTCTATCGGATACTTTATAAACTCTTTTAGTGGACTATTTTGCTTGATGGACATCTTAAATTTTATCTACCCTTTACCAACACTAATCTGTCGCGGAATGATTCATTTAAATTGATTTGTTTAAAAATAAAAAAGAAGGGGAGGGCAAATTTACTGTATGTCATAAATATTTTGCATTTTGTACTTTTTAATCTTATTATTGCTTCTGGGATTAAAACGTTGACATGAATTACCCAAAGAGAATAGACAAGGATAGAGGATCAATCGCCGTTTCGAAAAGTGGCACAATTTGAAGAAAGGGTCTGCGGGATGACAGGGCATGCGCATACGCACTCCCAATCAAATCCCAATCAAAATCGGCGGTTTATTCAAAAACATTAATTTATTGAGTAAATATACATAAAACATTAATAAAAAGTGTAAAATGTGGTTTATACTGAAATTTATTAATATTTTAATGACTAAATATTGGTAATTTAGTGCTAATGGTGTATTAAAATCTATTTGGTAGAAGACATTTTTTTCTTAGATTGGAATAGGTTAATGTGGAAAAATGTATAGATATAAATTTTAGGGAAATGAGAACTGAAAACAATGATATATTTATTTAATAAATCGTTGCTGAAAATAAAAATCTAAATAGAATTATTTCTTGAAAACTAAACTTTTATTGCGAGATTACTTATTTAGCATAAAAAATGGTACTAAATGTAAAAGAAGTGTATAATTTTAAGAAATATATGAAAATAACATGCTCAAACTTACCAACCAAATAAATTTTAGATTTATGTTGATCCTATTTAGTTGAAAGGTATTGTAGTCTATAAGTTAATATTATACTAAGAAAAGCGTAGTAGGATTTCAGTTTCCATAGGCATAAATCCTAGATAAAGTGTTAATTTGTTTTTATTCAAAAAAAAACAACGTAAATAATTTAAAAAATAATTTATTAAAAAACCCATAAATTTCCACAAATTTTGTTTCAATAATTTATATCTATAACACAGGTCACACGTAAAATCAAACCGAATAAAACACAAAACAAATATACAGCCACAACAATCACAAAACATCAGCCATATTGAACATGTGAAAGTCGAGAGTTTTGACATTTATAACAGCCAATAGCAAGCCGGAAAAACAACCTCCCATGCGCATGACGAGTAATCCCGCTGTGTTAAGTTAACCATCAAACCGGTGAAAGTTCGCAAGATATTTGGCTGATAGTATTGATTCAGACACAAAAATGTTACGTAAAAAGTGCGTACTGAAACAAAAAATTCTAAATAAATCCATACTTTTAATCAAGCACGTCCTTTTTACCACAGTTAAGCAAGAATAAAATAAAACTTTGACGAGCTCTTTTGGTCGCTGAACACAATCACCAGTCGCAGGTGTGTGCCATTTCTTAATTGGTGGGGGTAAATCAACTGTTCCTCTCCCCTCTCCATTCTCTTTGGAATTACCGCTGTGCCGTGATCAAGAATATTTTGTTTTCAAAATTACTTTTTAATCTTAACGTGTTTTAAAGGACAAAGTCAAAACTGTTGACAGCCTGTCGGAAATATTCGAAACAATACTTGTAACATACATTTAATATTTATTCAAATTTAAACCGAAACTTAATCCCTTGCGGGCCCATCTCGATATGGAACCGTTTTTTTCTTAGGTTATTGTTTCAAGCTATGAAGGGTGACGCGAATCGGTCCGTTCTCAAACTGTTTCATCCGGCTCTGAAACAATTGTCATTGCTCGAACCACTTATAAAAACAAAAATCAGTTACGACAAAAAACGCACATTTGCATACGTGCAAGGGTGCGTTACTTCGCCCCTGACATACAAAACAATTGCAGAGAAACGCATAAAAGTGTCCAGTTTAAAAGGTAACTTGATTTGCATGTAATTAAAACTGAGAAGAAAAAACTGGTATAAGGGAGAAACTGTATTATTTTTGTGCGAATGGGAATGCTCTGGTCTTGACATCTTAAACAATGGATCGTGGAAAATTTAGTATGGTTACATTAAGCATAACACGTAGAAAAAATATCCGCACTGATTTACTGGCAGTTGTATTTACGATGGTGATAGGTAATAAAAAGTATGTATGTATCAGTCTTCTGCAAGGTTTGGCAAAAAGGGTAAATTTTGCTCAAGAGTAAAGTATGTATACCTGTATTTAGGTTAATATCGAAAATTGTTATAAAGAAAAGGTGTTTAGAATTAAAAATTACCATTAAATATGCAATTTTGCTTATGGTTAGTTAAGCAAAAGCTACTACTATAGACTATAGTATTTGCTTGTCGTATGTCAGCAACTATTGAAATTGGAGCTTTAAAAATTTTAAACCACCAAATTTATTAAAATTTTAGTAAATTTGACATTCTATTAAAAAATACATTTGGCAGAAAACTGGGAAATTTGACAACTGTTTCACCATGCCTTATACCTTTCAGATACCGATTCTAGTAAAAAAAAGGATTTACGCCTAGAGTATTGGCATAGGAGCAATTATGTTGGGGCTAGGGGGACTTTGTCCTCAAAGACATCGATCAGCCTTCCCAAAATTATTAAGCATTTAAAATATATTAGTCTTTTTCGGCAAACATTGTAATATAAACTAGGGCTTATAGCGTACATATCCTAGGTTTTTAAGGTGTCAAATATGTAACAATATATATTAAAATAAAATGGTGAGCAAATCGAATCCTTAGTCCAATGGTTGGTGAAAAGTGAAACCTATTAAAAAATATTGAATTAAAATACATTTAGTATTTGATTACATTATATGTGTTTTTATGAGAAAAAGTATAACATACTAATATATTATATAGATTTTTAGATTTTGTTTACTTTTATTCAAAATACCATTTGATATTTGACATACATAGATTTAGCTTAAAAATAAACTAAAGTGTATTTTAAAAATATATATTTCTCTTATTTATAAAACTTATAAATGCATCTTAGGAATGCTCTTTTAAGATTTTAACAATTTAAATATTTGCCCACAGCTTTGCAGGGACCTCCTATGCAAATTTAAAATCTGGAAAGCACATTATTACATCATCCAAAAATCCAATCTCGGCAGCGATTGCAAAACGCGAACGAATCGGTATAGTCGCACAGTGGGACAATATTAAAATATGTTTATATGTCTACAAAAATACAAAAAAAAATCTTTTTATCAATAAAAATAATTTAAAAATCTACAAAAATTATTTTTAAAAATAACAACTTGGGTTTTATCTCAGATAGGTATTGGGTGCAAAGTTGGGTAGGTTGGCTTATTTGGTAACTTTTTCATCTTTTGTGTGTGGTTTGTTTTCATTAAACTAAGTAAAATACCCAAATAAAATGTTTAATCTCAAAATAAAATAAATTCTATTTTGGTATTTTTTTAGGTTGTATTTTTAATTTTTGTTTAAAATGAATAATGTATTTTAATCTGCATGTGTCTTTTTAAATTATTGTTGGTTGAAAGAATAAGTTTGGATTTCTTTTTAGGTTTTTGTTTGGCAGTAGTAAACAAAAATATTTTTTATAGTACAAAAAAATTTAAGGGAAAATGATTTTGGTCACATTGCACATATTGCCCTATAAAATTGTTGAAAAATAATTAAAATAAAACATGTACAAAGTGGTCCAAGTTCTTTGATAAGACCTTCTTGATAACCCAAGTTGTGCCGAACGTCTCCTCGTTGATGCTTTAGGACTCTCTCCTGTAAGTACACAAGTACATGTTCAATAGTTTCGCCTGTGCACGCTGTGGTCTTCCGGCACCCGAAAGGATCTTTACCGAACAAGGTTCGGTAAAGATCCTTATCAACCAAGCTACCGATTATTGCCGCTGACGGGTCAACCCATACATCAAAACTTACTTTCCGTTTGAAAAATAAACTTTTTAGTTTTAGTCTTTTTTGCTATGGTGGCTCCTTTTTACATTTCCCAAGCCTTCTTTATAAATTTCTAAAACAAAAAGGAAAATAAAATTTTACATAAAAAAGTTGTGCAACATTTACATCATAACATTCATTATGCGTCACCCTGTATTAACAGTCGGGACAAGCTATAGGATTTCAGAAGTAATGTATAAAAAGCACATGTTAAAATATATTTCTATATAATATATATGGTAGTAAATTACCGCTCTTAATATAATATCTATTTTAAATAAAGTTGCTTGTTGACCCTAGCATTAAAAATAATTTTTCACGACCGTTTAAAAAATGCTCCTTCTTTAATCGTTACCATGAAGTTAAAGTACTTCATTCTCGTACACCACATAAAGTGTTAGGAAAAGTAATTTTTTAAAAATTCGTTACTTTTGTTTACACTTTAAATTAGTATTGTGCTTTAATGTCTACTACAATACACTTAAATATCAATTTATGCAATGTAACAGAGTAAACGCGACATCAACTGAACCAAACGGTCAAGCTACCTTTGATTTCGTCATTATTTCTTTTAGTTCATGTGTCACTAGTGTTAAAATTTGACAGTTTGCAAATAAATTTAATAGAAATTATTGAAAATTAATAGTTATATTGAATTTGGATGACTAAGAAATTGAAAAGGAATTTATACTGTTTTAGTATTATTTCTACAAAAGTAAGTACATACAATTTTCTAAAATTAAATAATAAATGCATAGTTATGAAAAGGATAATTGCCTTTTAAAAATAGAGAGGCTATGATGTCTTGTTGCAATACAATGGCTGTGCTGCAAAAATTAAAAGTTTAAATAAATGAAACATATATAAAATGGTATTTTGGGAAATTTTTATACGGTCGTGGAAAAAATATAGTATGTAACACATGCGGAAAGTGTCTTTTTTACTCATGGGAATGCCGCACTCGCCTAACGGCTCGTGCTGTCAAACTTCTTATTCGTAAAAAAATGTCACTATATGCACCTGTTACATAAATTACTATTTCTGTAAGAACCTACATAATCTACATATTTTTGCAAAATCTCATCGTTTTCCAGATAAGGTTGAAACACCAGAACAAGCATCATTGTCCGAAGATTATATTAAAGTTTGGTTCTTTAAAACAGACAAGCCACCCCATTGCGCGTCGTCTCAATTATGATGGCCCTAACGAGAGCGTGCGAGTTTCCGCGGAGACGGCCCAATCCGAGCTGGATACGGAAAAATCCAGGGAAAAAAGAAAGATGGCGACCGGGAAAAAGGGCGGCGGCAGACGGCGTCTTAAAAACCCACGGGTTGCTATGGTGACGCAGGGAAATCAAACTCGTTTAGAGGGAAAACGAAACAGGGAGGTTTTTATTTCGTGCAAATGGTAAATAATATTAAAAGACCTCTAAAAGAGTTGCTGAGATATGCAAATCTCTTTTTATTTTGACTGAATTGTAAATACTTGTACAGTTAAAAAAACAACTTTCTGGGGAGAGCTTATTACAGGAATGTAAAATCGACAACCTTTTGTTTTGGGCAGCCTTTGTTACCAATTAGTATTTTGGTTTTTGTATGGCTTCTAATTAAGCAGTGGCGGCTTTTATTTTTGTACTAAGAAAATCTCATAGGCGTAGAAAAACAACCCTGAATAAACTCTTAGGTTATATTATTTAAATTAAGAATAAAATAAAATAAAATTCGGGGTATTAACAGTAAAAACAAACACCAACTACGGTCTTAAATACTAATCACGTTACTATTAGTCTAAGATCCGAATGAAAAGCGACCTTCACCTATCTGTTTACCAGATAAAAGTTATTTTATATTAAATATGGTATTTAAATAAAGTTATTGCTACAGGGTTGCTTAAAGAGTTATGGCCAAGGCAAGATTTAAATTTAAAAAAAACCTTAAAATTTTTGACGCACCCTAAGGCTAATTAATAAGATATGAATGTTTAAATAATACAGAATGCACCAAAAAATGTAATAATTTTTCAAAATTTTAAATTTAAACCGTTTACCATGGCTTTATTTACAGTAAAATCAAAACAATTTCGATTGCACGTCATACCCCTTGAGTGACGTAAAATGGTGACATGGTTGCCAGCTGGTGACGATAATACAAAAATATTAGGGTGTTTTAAATTAATGCACATTATTCAAAATAGCATATTGCTAGTAATTTGCAAATAACATTGAATAAAACAAGTCAGTCCTTGTTTTCTTTTTTATTTATATAGTGATGAAAATGCAATAATCGCTAATATTTTGCAACAACAATATGTATATGTCTGCAGGGGCGTGCCTAGCCCATAATTATTGGGGGGTAAATTCCAGTATTTTACCAACTCATATATATATAAATGTATATATATATATATATATATATATATATATATATATATATATATATATATATATATATATATATATAAATTAAGTGTCTCTCATTTGTAACCTCGTTATTACTCAAAATATGAAACAGTTTAAATTAGCAAATTACTATCTATTTTCACGCTCTTTAAGACTAAAGATTAGAAAAAACAATAGACAATCGGGTTGCTGAGTTATACAGCGAAATACCCCTTTTTTAAATGGATCTCCCTGTATATTTTATCACCATTCGAATCTTTGAAAATCCTTTAAAAAAGTCCGTATGTAATATATCAAATTTTTCATGGTTTCGGAAATATGGCCATCCTCAGGAGTTATAGTAAACTGGATTTTTATATAAAACACCCTGTATATGGTATCATCAATTAAAATATATTTTAAAGAGCTTTAAGAAAATATCACATTTGATGTGCTTATCTTTTTAGTTCTGGAAATATAGCCATTTAAATCTGAAAGATGGTAAATATTTTCCCCGTTTTATTTCTGACACTAAAACTTATTGCTTAAAGCTTAAAGCTGTGATATAATAATAATTGAATGTAATTTTTAGATTTGAATGGCCATATTTCCAAAACTATGAGAGATAGACATAGCAAATGTGGTATTTTCCTAAAGCTCTTTTAAATATCTGTTTATTGGTAATGTTATATTAATTTTTTAAAAAATTATTTAAAAAATGACAGTGTACCATTAAATTTCTGAGGATGGCTATATTTCCGAAACCATGAAAAATTGAATATATCACATGTGGACTTTTTTCAAGGATTTTAAAAGATCTTTGTAATGGTGATAAAATATACAGAGTGTTCCATTAAAAAAAAGGTTATTTTGCTGTATAACTCAGAAATCCGATTGTCAATTGTTTTTTCTAATCTTCAGTCTTAAAGAGCGTAAAAAATGCTACTAGTTTTCTAATTTAAACTATTTCGTATTTCAAATAATAACGAAGTTACCAATAACGGGCACTTAATTTGGATGACTCTGTATAATAATTCTTTACAAGCACGTTATAACTATCAGTAACTAGGGCTGATCTTGTATTCTGTAACGATACCGATTTTCTACCAGATAAGATGATAAAAAAGATTGATATAAAGAAGTTATTTTAGACAAAACAATAAACGGTGCGCCGCAGTTGCAGGTTTCGAAATTTACCACAATAGTTAACCTTCCTAGTCAATGTTGCCACTTTGTCACTTTTGTCAGAATCAAAAATTATATGATTGGTTTTGTTGTTATTAATAATAATTCAATTAGTGATGATTATAGTACAACAAATAAGGTATATATTTATTTTTTGCTAAAATATTTTGGGACTAATCTTTTAGTAGGACCTACATTTACCCAAGTAACTAAAATTATTGGTGGGGGGGTGGACGCCCCTGCTCTCCATAAACACGCCCCTGTATGTCTGTATAAAATCAGTGGATGCAAATAAACTGGTCAAAAAATTTACAATGCCCTAATTAAATAACTTTTAAATGTTTTCAGGGTAACACAAACATGTTTATTATCCAGTTTAATATAAAAAGGTTATTCTAACTACAATACAAAGTAATAGAAATAATTTTAAAAATAATTGGATTCAAATTAAGTATTTAGTTGTTCGAATCATCGGCTACTTAAATGCTTTGGTGTTCAGGGGCGTACATAGGGGGCATGGGGCCATGCCCCTTCTTGGATGCGACATCCTTTCTATTTTATTGTGTTTCATACATGTCTAATGGCAAATATGGGCATTTATTGAGGGTCCTCTCCCCCCAAGGTTGGTCCGAGGGATGAGGCTGATGATGGAATTGTGTGTAATTTTATAAAAGGAATGAAAGGTGAAAACAATGAAAAGAGGTTAGAGGACCTTTTTTTGCTCTTCCAAAAATTTGAACTTGCTTTAAAAATTTTTGTTTGTTGCCACATCACACACTTTTACTCGGCCCATGGCCCCCCTCGATATGACTGCCCCCGTTGGTATATATTTTCACTAAAAATCAAAAGTCTGCTTCGCAAAGTTAAATAAAAAGGTTTGGTTTTTAAAATCAGTTAATGCTGATCAATATTACAGAAAAAAAATTAATACACGAAAAGACAACAACAAAGCGACAAGCGACAGAACATTTGAGTAGAAAGTCGAACAAGGAATGGCAACGTCACAAGATAAGACGCAATTCGACCAACCCAGGGGCGGTCATTTAATGCATGCCACATCCTTTGTATTTCATACATATGTAATAGCAAATATGGGCATGGGCTGGTCCAAGGAGTGATTATGGAATTGAAAAGTGAGAAGTAAGGAATTTCTTTTTTTGCTTTTTAAATTCGTGGGAGTTTTTTATTTTATAAATTAAAGAATGAAAGAACAACAATAAAAAGAGGCGAGGGGACCTTTTTTTTTTTGCTCTTCAAAAAATTTTTGAAAATTTTGTTTTGTAAAGATTTTTGTTTCTGGGCACCTCACACACTTTTTCTCGGCCTATGGCCCCCCTTAGAAAGTCGATATGACCGCCCCTGGACCAACCTGACAATAATAACATTTTAGTTAAATTATTTTTTCGGGGTTAACCGAAGAAAAACATTTTCTGTTATTGAATACTAACAACGATATATTTTATTTAATAGATCGTTGATACTAATTAACAGTAATTAAAAGGCCAAATTGATTTAATTTTACTGTATAAAATTGGAGAGAAGAATTTAGTCATATACAGGGTTCCCCATAATAGGCTACCAATTTTAAATTATTTTTTTTTAGTTTACCAAACAAAGTTTTTATGATACTAAATTACAGCCAAACTCTTTGGGATTTATGGTAACTCATAAATATTTGGCTAATTTAATTTTAACTCCTAAAAACCACGTTTTCTAAATGACCTCTACCAACTTCAACACATTTTTCATATTAGATAAAAGGTTTATTGACGACACCCGATTTTATCCTGTGGTAATATTTAAAAGCCAAAGTGTTAGCGTGTCGTCCAGGTACAATCGGGGAACTCAAAGTCAAACTTCGTGAAGAAGTTGAAGGAATAAGGTTTCCTTTGCCGTGTAATGAAACACTTTTTATCTAATTAAAATACGTGCAGCACAAAACTGGGAAATCTGGCAACGGTGTCGACATCACTTTTAAATTCTTTAAGTCTATTAAGTTCCAGATGCCAAATTGTGTATTTGCAGCTCAAGTGGTTTAAAAGGTATTTAAAAGTTGTAGTACTTTTTACGAAGAATATCCAGGTAGAAACACCTATATCGGTAATAGGCACGCGCCGATAATGTTCTTAAATAACACCTGCCATTAAATACTACCTGCCAATAACAGATTATAATAAGAATATACAAGATTATCGGTAAATCAGACCCTAAATAGGTGTTCAATACCTCATTCAGCATTGATACTTTATCAGAAACTGTTTGACTTTTCAGGTAGATAAAATCGGGGCTCGGGACAAAAAGGTTTGCTTAAATACCTTTTTGGAATAATTGGATGGTATTGTATCTTTAATGCAGGTTCATTTTTATGTTAGGCTCATATTATGATAAACTCGCCGACAGAGAAAAAAGTTTTTTTTTAAATTTGGCTGATTTTTTCTGTTTATGTATTTTTATATTTATTTATAGTTTTTTCGTAAATAATAATTATTAGGTCATACAAAAGGTCTATTATATTACAGATTTCATTTTTTATGTATAAAGCAGATATCTTTATAGTGTAGCTCAACGTAATTGAAAATCTTATTTCATGGGCGCCGGCAGGGCGTGCAGTTACACCTAAGATAATATACAGAAAGGTATTCTAATCCTGCAATACATCATTGAAAATGTGTCACACAGTGCTAAAAACCACGAGTGTTCCAGGCATACAGCCGGCAAATAAAGTATTTTTATGCCAACTCTTCTTATAATAAATATTATTTTTTAACAAAAATATATTTTCACCCTCCTACAATAATAAAAATACTTTAATTGCCGTGTGCCTAGTATGTCTGACACACTCATGGTTTTCTCACCGTTTGACACACATATTTTTTTGCCCTTTAAAATTTTTTGTACCCTTAATAGGAAAGTAGAAAAAACGGTTGTCTTATGAAGTTATGATCTTTTTTTTTTTTATTCTTCAAAAATTGTCTTTTCAATTTTTTTCTTTTGCACCCCTGAAAGTCATCCTGCCGGCGCTTATGCCTTATTAGCAAAATTCGATTGACCAATAATTATTCTATGGTAGCTATGAGAGACGCAATCAATAGTTTTTCTTTATTTTATTTGCCTTAACTGTTTATAATTTCTCTTTTCTTTCTTGTTTTAATGCCCCACTCTATTTAAAACGTAGGCGACTTTTCGCACATATCTGTGTTGCGTATCAATTGTTTACACAAATATACAGAAACCACAGCATAACGTGCCTTCGGACCGCGATCAAAAATTGATTTCCTAAATGTGAGATTGGTACGTTACAAGTATATTCTGAGGGCCACTTGTTTTTCTGATACAGTAGAAATTTTAGTTGTGCTTAAATCTGAGGCAAAACAAGTGGCGGCGAGGATGGTCAAACAGTGGCAGGTGGTATTTCTAAAACTTGCGTAAATAAATGCGCGTTAAAGTAGTATCGGTGAAATAGTGAGAGTCAGTTCGGCACCACTAGTCTCTAAAATTTTCAGTTGTGGAGGGCTTTAAAGATTTCACCTGCCACTATCGCCAAGGCTGTATGTCAGTGGTAAAAAGAATTAACCAAAACAAATGCTTCATTGTTCCAAGATTTACTTACGACGAAAGTTTTAAGAAACTTAGGTAATTATTAACTGAGATAATAGAGTGTATTGATAAGTAACGAAACACATCGTATATGAAAAATATGCAGGGTGTTTCTAAACAAATACGAGAAATTTTAGGAGGTGATTTTTCATCAAAAAATAAGAAAAAACTGTATATGAACATATGTCTCAAAAGGTAAGACGTTTAGTTTTAGTTTTTGAGATACAGGGTGTAAAAATTTTCAAAAAAACAAAAAATTTCGAAAACACTTATTTAAGTAAAAAGTGTTATACTGGATATAAACGTTATTAAAAAAGTATTTATTATGTTTGTTACATAATTGCTAATTAAAAATTATAGGACTTAATTTTTAAAAGAAAAGATCCCGCAATGCTTCTTTTATGGTCTAAAAATATGCAATTAAGTGAATTTTATTTTTTTACTCTTCAACTAAATAAGATACGGAAAAAAATTAGAAGACATAAAAGCAGTATTTTTATTTGCTTAATCTAAAAAAGCAGAAACATTTTACACACATTTACATAGTCAGTGGCGGACCGTTTTTTGTTGGAAATATTCCTTCAGTTGCTTCTCGAGACGCCACTGGACTTACTAAATTTAAAGTAAGTTAGTGGTAAATTACCCCCTTAATGTCATTAATAATATTGTCAAATTAAAACAACATTGAGTAAAGAATAGTTAGGATATTTAAAAAAAACGTTTTTTTTTGAAATTTTAACACTCTGTAGTTCAAGAACGTTTAGGATATATGTTTATATTAATTTTGTTTTTATTTTTTGGTGGAAAATCACCTTTATAAATTTCTTGCATTTGTTTAGAAACACGCTGTAAAAACTTTTATTTCATTTTGTATGTGATACATACATTGTGTAATTAAAATGCTACGGATTTTTAAAAAGTACAAAAATACGATAAGAAGCTATGTTTAATATCCCCAAAAAATAACCAGTTTTTTTGTAGGGAATAAAAAGATTTAATAGAATAGAATATATATTACCATTAAAAATACAGAATTGTACATTGGTTCGTCAATACAATACAGAAACTTAAAATTATAAAATTATATATATAAAAGAAAAAAAAATTGCACATTTACACAGAGAACTTACTTACATAAATAAAATAACATAAAACTAAGTGAATGGTCAATACAGCTCAAATAAATATATAAACAATTGTATAAAATGGTAATACAATACATATGTGCATATACATAATATGCAATCAAACATACACAATATATACAAACACACAATAAACGTTTCCTTTAACTACGGGAATTAAGTTAGCTTTGTAATAAAAAAATTAAATTTTTAAAAGAAAAAATGTTAAAATTCAAAACTAAATTACATCAAGGGTAAAAAATATCTAATATTGCAAAAAGTCCTTACACGAATAAAAAGAATTCGCTCTCAACTCAGAAGGTAATTTATTATAAAAATTTATGCAGTTGTACTTTGGCGAACGAAAAAATTTTGTATTGTGTTTTGGAATTGTGAGAAGATCTCTGCCGCGTGTATTGTAGGCACACACAGGCTATTTCCCAACCCTTCTAATAACATTCTATTATTGTCAACAAACACTAAACACCCTAAATTATAAAGACATGGAAAAGTTAAGATTTTTTTTTGCTTAAAAACATGCTTGCAAGTTTCGCGCACATTTAGGTTAAATATAAGCCTTAGGATTCTTTTTTGGCTTACAAAAATACGGGAGCATCGTACACCCGCATCTCCCCAGCAGACCACATTATATGACATATGACTGTACGGTAAGGAATAATAGACCGTTAATAGACCATCAATATCAAGAGTATTCTTAAGACTTAAAATTGCAAAATAAGCTGAGTTTAGTTTCGCACATACATATTCAATGTGATTGATAAAGGAGAGCTATAATGGCTTTATTATAACACAACATGACAAATTAATTAATACAGAATACTATTAGTTTTCATTTTACTTAATACAAAACTTATAGTTTTTTGCTTTTTAAAAAATAAATACAATAAAAGAAGTTTACCTTTTGAGACCAGAAGTGGATTTTTTTAAAACTAAATTAGGCGCTACAATATTTAAAGCATTTTATTTTTTAAACTTATTTTTGTTTTTTTTATTTTTCAATCCATAAAGTTAAATTTGCTACATACTGTAGAAGATATTTTATACTTGCCATATCTTTACAACCTTTATTAAAGTCTACCTTAATCCTGCAGGTTTGTCTCTATAACTCAAATTTTTAAAATTATGAATAATAATGTCATAAAATACATATACAGGATAATTCATTTAAAAGAAGCTAATTTACTACCAAACCTTTGTCGATGACCATATTTACGAATCTTAAGAATTGGATATATCACAAGTTGACTTTTTTAAGCTTTTTAGAGATTACAGATAGGCTAAATACATGGTGCTTCATTTAAAAATATATTTACCTCTGTTATTCGGAAACATTACTGTAATTTTTTTCTTGTTTTTAATCATAAAGAGCGGAAGAATGCTACTAGTTTCCTAATTAAAACATTTACTAATGGCGAACATTTAATTTGGATGGCCCTGTAGACACAGAAGTAGAGTAAAATTAAATGTTCTGTTTTTACCAGGATATTTAATTAAATTTTACCTAATATTAAAAATCTGTTTTTGCTTTTCAAAAAAAAAAACATTAAAAGAAATTTACAGTTGCTGACTATAGAAGCGGAAAAACAATTAACTAAAATTTAATTAAGCGCTACAATATTTGAAGTATTTCATTTCTTCTTGAACTTATTTAATTACAACGAACTTTTTATTTTTCGTTTTTTAAAACTTTGTTTTATCCGTAAAGTTAAACTTGATACATCTGTAAAATATATTTTATACTTGCCATATCTTTACAACCATTATTAAAGTCTACCTTAATTCTACCAGTGTGTCCTTTAGAACTGAATTTCTCTCTCTGCGAGAGATTTTGGATAGTAATAAAATATACTTACATCGTGCTTTAATTAAAAAGAAAATGATATTGTGAGTTGTGACAACTTTTTTTTCTGGACTAAGTACGTCACCTGGGGCACGTTACTCAGATGGAATAGTGGACCCTTCTAGAAAAATAATTTTAAACAAAAGTCACATTTATAACAATATAAAATACAGTTTTACCAGCTAATAGTATGCAAAGCGTACATCCCCTTTCTTAATATATAACAGTCGAAGATGGGAGATTTGGTGTCTGTTGCTTACTTTTGTTCTCAATTCTGATTCCGGCACGGCGGCACGCTCCAGAATGGTATACTTATTTCGCTTTCGCCTTGGAAGTAACGAGTAGCGTTGCAGGTAATGAGAATTGCTTTGGCGCATGCGTCGAAGGTTAGTAGCCTGCCGAGTTGCTCGGAATCATACCTTAACCCTTTATAGGTCTTGAAATAATAATTTTCCGCCAAAATATGTTTGAAGAACCAGTGACTATAAGTATACCCCTTATCCCCACCAGATCAAGTATGTTAAACTAATAATAGTCGAGTTTTGGCAAGTTTCAGTCTCTTCTAGCAAGACGAAAATTTAATTTTTATGTCGTTTGGTGGGAATATATTCTCCCAAAGAAAAACAAAAAGAAGTTGCATTTTTTTGAATGACGAGTTTTGTGTAAATGTAGTGTTTTCTTTTATTTTTGTTATAGGTTTATCAATTATACATATTCTAAAAATCATTGTTTATTTCATATTTTTACAGTAAATACATTTTACTTGCATAATATTATATGTCTAAATGTCCATGTAATTGCATATTACTTTAAAATATTCTGTCTAATATGTCACGTAGAGCTCTGTCAAAGGTACACAAATAATCCTTATAACCTAGAGAACAACCCACCCAAATATAAATTAATAAAGAAAATATTTTGCCCTATAAAGGGTTAAGTCGTCTTGTGCCTATGCCTATTTTTATTTTTAAGTTTTTTTGTTTTATTATCTAAACATCCTTGATCCTGTGGATTTGTTTCATAAATAATGTTTTGACCTAGAAATTGTTTAACCTGCAGATTTAAAACTTGAAATTTTTACATATTGTGATTTTTGTTTTGTTTTGTTTTAGTATTGGTTTAGTATTTCTTAATATTAACTGATCTAATATTGTATGCCATTTTAAACTACATGTTCACAATATTTTACTCTGTCATTCGAAAACACTTTTGTCAATTGCTTTTTTAAATATTTATTCTTAAAGAGAGTTAAAAATGCTTTTGAGTTTACTACACCCTGTAAATAATATTTCATACTTGCCATATCTTTACAACCTTTATTAAAGTCTACCCTAATCCTGCAGGTTCGTCTCTAAGAACCGAATTTTTAAAATTATATGTAATAAAGTAAAGCAGACAAAATTATAATATCCTGTGTTGGCCAACTTTCGCATTTTCAGATAATATCGCACGCCATGTGGCACGGCCCTAATTTTTAATTATGATCGTTTGACTTTGGTCGTCGATAATTTTATTCCCCCATAATTTGCAAAATCTCGGGACTATTAATGAGGTGTTTGCTCTTAACGAAGTTTTGCTTCTTATATTTAAATAGGAGTTAAGAGAAAAAAGTTATAATGGTCCTTAGATTAAGTTCATGGGTAGCGTTAGATTTTTTAAACCAAACTTTATTTAGTCAGTAAATTCCGCAAAATATGTTCGAAACCAAAATCATAATGAGTTGATAGATATACAGGGTGGCGCCTTTTCGTTGACCTTGCAGGGTGTGGTGAAAACTAAAAGAGATAGAACGAATCTGATTGCGCAAGGGCACTTGTAATTCGCTAAATATTAGAGATAGAAAAAAATTGTAAATAAAACAGTTTTAGGGATTTTTACGTAGAATTCAGTGGCGTACCTATATTTTTTCTATTGACTTAATTTTTATATTTTTATTTTAGAAAAATGCAGTGGCGTACCATTTTTTTCTTAAAAAATGTTTACTTTAAAGCACCTCATGAACGACACTGGTAAAAATTATTTTTCTTGTACGCCAAAAAATGTCTCTTGATGCATAGGAGGCTTTTCTTTAAATTTTTAAAAGTATTAAAATTGATATAAAAGTTATTATAAAAAAAATTCAAAACTTTAACACACTGTTGTTCAAAAACTAAAAGTTTAGGACATATGTTTATATAAAGTTTTCCTTATTTTCATTGTTAAATTTATATTCAAAGTTTGTCGGATACCTCGGCGGCCACTCTGTATAATGACTAAAATGTAATATGTTTGCCATTTTTTTTTAAATTAAGCTGCTCTAGCAAGTCGACCAAAAAATAAATATTTGGCCTCTTGTATTCATGTGAAACAGCAAACGATTTTTGAGTAAATCGTCTATAAATAAAAGGGAAGCAACTGCGAATAATTAAAAATCAAAGAAAAACATAAGATAGTAAGTTGTGATTGACCGTTCTAATAATTTTTATTTATGTTGTTAAATAATTTTGTGGTAATTAATCATATTGAGTCTGTCATTGTTAATATTTTTTCTTGTTTTTTTACGGTGTTTCAACCTATGACGGCTTAAGCTAAAAAGGAGTGAATTTTGGAACATAGTATGCTTAGGAAAAAAGTATTATTTATACATTAGTTATTACTTAAAAACAGTTGAAGAAAGACACCATCCGAAACGTCGTGTATCAGTTAAAAATAAAAGACAATGGAAGTCCAACTGTATTATTAATTATAAGAACTTAATTTGTTTAAGTGTTTAAGTTTAACAAAGTATTCGACTCAGTCCGATTATATTTTGACCAATTTTGATCACGAATAACTTTACCACACATAAAGATATTAAAATGCGGCTTTTGCAGAAAGCCTTAGATTTTTTAAAGTTTTTTTTATCTTCTTGCCATTTGTTTGCAATATTCCTTTAACACAAAATCAAAATGGCTGATTTTCCGATATAGAGCAAAGGAACACCATGTATATTTTTTCACCGTCTTAAAATTCAATCTTTTCCCTTCAAAAAAGAAGTGACAGAAGCTCTGGGTATTTCTAAAAATAATTAAATTATTGATCTGTAAAAATTGACTGCATGTCATTAAAAAGTGTTATTTGACAATACAAATTTTGCTACATAGAAGGTTACAGAAAAAAAACTGAAACAAAGCTATACGCTATTTACACAATTAATAATTGCAGTACTGCTGGATTAAGCCTGATTTATAGTTTCAGTAACGTAAGACTTAAGACTTAACATCAAGCCGTAAGAAAAATGAACATGTGACAATTAACCTGATAATTTATAGTGCTAAAAACTTAAGCAGAAAGTATTAAGTGGTAAGACATAAGAAGTAAGAAATGGTTCATTTTCATTTCTTAAGTCTTAAGTCTTACGGCTCCGTTGCCATCGAACGTTTTCGCTGATAATCGGCAGCGTCATGTTTACATTTTTGGTTATTTATGGGCCATTTTACTTTAAATTTTATTTTTGTTGTCGTTGATGTCTTTTATGAACAGCAAAGAGCCAATCTACCTAAATTATGTTTTATAAAATACATTTATAAAAATGACAACAACAATATTCATAACCTAAAAACCGTAAGGAGATTCTTTAAATTAAGGAACTATAAGTTAATCTGTTATTACTGCTTACTTTTTACGCCTTAAAGCCGGCTGTGCATGAGAGCGGTTTTCCGCTCGCGGATGATAATTCAACGTGGTGATTGGTTAGTGCAAATTTATAATGCTTTTCCCGCCATTTTCGACGCGGATCCGCAAGAAAGTTGGAATGAAGTTAACTTTTTGCGTTTTCCACTAGATTGTGCGGATTTTTCAAATTATTAGTCAGGAACTATAACCTTGAACTAGTTGATAAGCTTGATGAGTTGTTTCTTGAAGATAAGACAAGAAGTTAAAGATCCATTTTAAATAAAAAAAGTGGTATGTACGATATTAACTACACTTATTTTAATTATTTATTTCAGTATGATATTTGGCGAAAAAAGGTATTTATCCTACTTTCAATACGACGACGGTTGGGTTAGAAAAAATTTTTCAGAAAGAAAAGTTCTTAGCTAATATTATACTTTATTAAAGGAGTTAACAGACAACATGATAATGAAAAACACTTCAATTATTTAAGTATGTCAAAGGAGAATTTTGACAAATTGATGCTAGGGCCAAAGCACTGAATGAACGTCATTAAAAACAAACAATTTTGTTCGTTCAAAAAAAATAATAATAATAAGAATAGTACCTGCATAATTCTCAACTTCAAAAATCCATCCAATCTATTTGCCAGTGTAGTATCAACCAAAAAATCCTAACATAAAATCACCATATTCAAAACAAAACGTTTTAATATTTTATCCGCTACAATGGACGTGTAAGTGGATTTTCTGCGCGTATTTTTAATCACGCAGGCGAAAAACTGCTCTCATGGACAGCCGGCTTAACGCTTAAGTCCTTAGTTTTACGGCTTACGTTACTGAAACTATAAATCAGGCTTTACTTTTGGTAATATTGCAAAGAAGCCTATAGCCTTGTTATCGTATTTTTTCCGTAACCTTGTAAGTAGAAAATTTTCATTAGGAAATAATAATTCCAATTGCCATGCAGTCAGTTTTTTAAAGATCAATAATTTCAGTAAGTTTGGAAGTAACCACAGCTTATGTTACATTTTCTTGAAGGAGAAAGATTAGATTTTAAGACGGTGAAAAAATATACATGTTGTTCCATTTAAAATAACGAAGTTTTCCTATATCGGATAATCGGCCATTTTGTTTTTGTATTAACGGGATATCACAACTAAATGGCGGGGATATAATGAAAAACTGAAAAAAAATCTATGGCTTTCAGCGAAAACCGCATTTCAATACCTTTATTTGTTCTTAAATTATTCGCCATCAAAATAGGTCAAAATATAGTCGGACACCCTGTTCTAAACTACGAGTATAATTTATAATTGGGTGATATATTTACGGTGTTAAGCGATACACTATATTTAACTGAAAATATTTTTCACCTTATCAAAAACGATAATTTTTATAACCATATAACTTATAAAATAATTACATAAATTTTATTATACCTGTGTATTTACCATACCTTACGTAATGGCCGGTTTTACAATTACCGACTTCCGGCTTAAAAAGTATCATTAGCCAATTTTTTTCGTTTTTCCAATTTCGACCAATTTACATGCAATTTGATATATGTGACGATAAGTTAAACTGACCACCTTATGTCTGTACATAAACAGGGTGTGGGTATCTACAGGTGAACAAAAAGACGCTTTCACACAAATTCGTTTTTTCTTGTACTTTGCATAAGGGCCAACGATATACAGTATGTCTACGGATGGTCTTTACAATAGGACAAATGGACCAAAAATTTAAACATTTAGGAAAACTTCTTCTTAGAAAAACAAGATTAACGTTAAGAAATTAGTTTTGTTTTGTCCAGGAGCTGCATTTAAATTTATCATATTTACAGAAATTATCCGATTTTTGGTTTGTGTCTTGGATAAAGGCAAGCACTTTTAAAAACAAGGTATTTAATTTCAGAAAAACTATAAGGTATTATTGTCTAAGATCCGGTATTAAAAAATATACCCTCATCTGTTAATTGAATGAAATAATATTTTCTAGGCAGATTTTAATGTAGTGAATGCAAGTGAACAATCTCTGCCAGCATAGGTCTGCTACAATTCACAATACTTAAATAAATAATAATAAATTTATTTATGGTTGTTACCTTTACATGTTAATTGTGTGTACCAAACAGTATATTATAAACCTTGTTGTAGTAAGCACCCATCTCTAGGACTGCTACACTTACCTGCAGCCAGGTGAGAACATTTTCCGTTTGGTTTATACAATTAAAATGTAAAGGTAACAATTATAAATAAATTAGGTATTTTTAAATAATTTTTATTAATTGTAGCAGACCTAATGCTGGCAGAGGTTGTTCACTTGCATTCATTACATTAAAATCTGCCTAAAAATATTATTTCATTCAATTAATAGATAAGGGTATAATTTTTTAATGCCGGATCTTAGACTATTACAGTTTAGTGAAAACTAAAATTGTCTTTGATATTATCTATAATAGTCTAAGAGCCCATGAGCGGCAGACCCTCGTTATTTTGTAAAATCTAAAACTTTCTCAGCGTATGCTTCCAACATAGGTAGTAGGGAAGGGAGACTATGAAGTTTGGCTTGTAGTGGCTTTGGCGATTACCAGGTACAAAGGTTAATGAATTAAAAATTAATTTTTGCCATTTTGTAAAAGCTGAATTTTATAATTGTTACTTGGGTACCTACTAAAAGATATTTCCCTTAGTTGCCAAACAGTTTCAGTGGCATAGCTACTATGGGACTAGGCGTGGCAGTGTGCCCCGGAGCTCTGGACTAAGTACTAAACACTGAATTCAAATGCGATGGAAAATGAAGGAGGGACTTTTTTTTGTTCTTCAAATATTTTTAGTATCTTGGTTAGTATGAAGATATATAAAGAAAGTTTAAAACAAAACATCATAAGGACCTTTTTTGGAGGCCTCTACTTTACTGTTTTGTCACAGGGCCCCTGCTGCCCTAGCTACGCCACTAGATAGTATTGACAGTTTCAACCCCTTGGCAGAGAAGCATTTTGGATTGGCCCAATGGTCCGAGTAAGGTTTAATATTTCTGTTATTTAACAAGATATAACAAAAAGTCTTACATGAGATTTATAATTGTTTTCAAATAGGCATGTCCTAAAAATATTTCGATGTATACAGATTGTCCCAAAAATAGTTATTGCTGTGAGGTTAGTAAAAAACATTGTTACAGTAAGGTCCTTAAGTTCGTTGCCCTCCTTCTAACGTTCAAATTTTTATGAAACTGCAACGATAATTTATAACCAAGGTCTGCAGTTTTCTGATATATTAATGACAGCTCTAAATATCAAGGTAACAGCTAGGCGCCCTATTGCCTAATTTGGATATTAATATTTCCGAAAGTAATAAAGCTAGATGTACTTAATGTGGTATTTTAGCTTAAAGCTATTTTAAAGATCTTTTTAATGATTATATTGGTGAAAAGTACCACTATTTGTGTAGAGGTAAATCTGACTTTATATTCTAGGATTATAAAGTACTCGTAAGGAACTTCCAAATGCCGTGTACAAAACCTCCTTTTTATTTATTTGTTTTCGCAATATGGCGCTCAACTCTCATCTTGACATTTAGAGCTGTCATTGGTTTTTATCTTTGGACAATCCACGAAGGCTGAAAGCCTAAATACTAACGTACCGTGGAGTGTCTTAAGCAGGGGGTAAGAGAAGTTTGTTAACACGGGACTTAAAAACTTGAAGATTTGGGGGAGTGGAAAGACCTCCGCTGGCAGCAGGTTCCACAGTCTAGAAACTCTAGGGATAAAAGAACGAACGAAATGGGAAGTTCGGGGCCTGTCCAATTGAACTGTATGGGGATGCATACGCGCGGCACCACGAGTTTCTCTGTTGGGAACTGCAAGAGGAGGGACTATACTGGACAATTCGTCGGAGCAGAAGCCGTAAAAGTATCTATAGAAGAGCGATAGATCTCCCACAGCTCGACGATGGGCAAGAGAAGGAAGTCTTTGAGTAAGTAAAGGATCATTAATAAGACGAACAGCCCTTCTTTGAATGGCATCAAGAATGCTGAGGGTTGTAGGGGATGCCATTCCCCAGACATGAGAACAATATTCCAGAGAGGGTCGAATTTGGGACACATACAAAGTGTATAAATTGGAAGGAGAAAAATACTTTTTGGCTCGGAAAAGAAATCCAAGCTTTTTGAAGCCGCGGTGGCTATAGATACAATGTGTTTATGCCAGTTAAGGTTATTCTCAAATGTGATGCCCACAAGGTTAAATGTGTCCCCGCTCTGCAAAACCTGGCCACTCATAAGCAAAGGATGAGTGTTTGATGATTTTTCGCGACAAGGAACACGATTGTGTTTTGGATGCATTAAATTGAACGAGATTTTTGGCGCCCCAATCCAATATCAAATTGAGATCCTGTGAAAGAGATATCTGCATCGCCCTGCGTTTGCTTTCCAAGTCGGGTTGAGAGATTGGTTTGGGAACCTGAAAAGTGGAGTGAAGGGTACTATCGTCAGCATAACTATGAATGGGATTGGTTGTGGAAGAAAGAAGGTCGTTGATGTGAAGAAGAAACAAAGTTGGTGCTAGTACTGAACCCTGAGGCACTCCAGCATTAATTTCGTGAAAGCTTGAAGAGTGGCCATCAACAATGACTGATATACGTCGATTAGAAAGATAACTGGAGAGCCAAGAGCAGAGTTTAGTTGGAAGACCGTAGGAGGGAAGTTTATTAAGAAGTGCGTCATGCCAGACTTGGTCAGAAAGCTTTAGATATATCAAGAGCAACGATCTGGGACTCACCTAGAAACTCAAGAGACTTGTTCCAGTTGTGTGAAACGAAGGAAAGAAGATCTGCTGTAGATCTCTTGTGACGAAATCCGTATTGCCTGTCATGTAAAATTTTATGTTTTTCTAAGTACCTAAGAATTTGCGAGTTAATGGATTTCTCCATTACTTTACAAAGCATTGAGAGGAGTGAAATGGGTCTATAGTTGGATGGAAGAGATTTAGATCCTTTCTTGGGAATAGGCTGGACACGTGCAGCTCTCCAGCTGTCTGGAAATATACCCGTGTCATAAGAAATTCGAAAGAGCCTGGTTAAAATAGGTGCAAGTTCAGGAGCACATTTTTTTAAAACGATTGTTGGTATTCCATCTAGCCCAGACGATTTCTTGGTGTTAAGAGAAGAAACGCTTAATGTGTTTTACCTTAAAAATAATATTGGGCATTTTGTGAGGAACTGGGGGAACAGTTGAAATTGGATGATTGACAGGTGGATGAAGGGTTGAATTGGCAGCAAATTGTTTAGCAAATAGTTCGGCCTTTCCTTTAGATGTAGAAATAATTTCATCTTCCAAAGTTAATGGTGAAAAAGAACTGGTACAGAAATTTCTACTGATGTTTTTGGCAAAGGACCAGAAGGATTTGCTGCCATTTGAGCAAGAAAGTACTTTGTTTTTATACGGTTATCAAAGGAGTCCTTGGCGTCTGAGATTGTTTGGTGGTAGTGGTTTCTAGCTTCAATGCTGGCCAGTCGGTTTTCTGGACTAGAATCCTGTAGAAGCTTCTTGTGAGCCTGAACTTTTAAAATTCTAGCTTTGTCACATGTTTTAGTGAACCAAGGTTTGTGATTAGAGGGTTTGATGGTTTTCTTGGTGTGAGGTACATAGGTTTCAACGCCTAATAGAATTGACTCGGTCAGTTGGTTACAGATTTCGGAAGGATCCTGGGAAGAAAAGCAGATAGTGTCCCAAGGGTACGTGGCGAAAAAGTCCCTAAGGCCATCCCAGTCGGCTGAGCTGTAGTGCCATACGGTGCGTGGTGGCATGGATTCATTTATCTCAGGATGTACAGAGTAAGATACAGTAACCAAGCCATGATCTGAGCGACCTAGAGGGGCAGTAACAGATGCTTCATAAAGTTCAGGGTTAGAAGTAAGAAAAAGATCTAAGGGGTTTGAGCTATAATTTGGCACTCTAGGAAAGTAGGTAGGAGTCATAATAAGGTTGATAAGATAATTACTGACTGCGAAGATTTCGGCTGCTCTGCCTTGAGGGTCAGTTTCTGAAGAGCCTAGCCAATCCTTATTATGAACATTGAAATCGCCAAGCACGATTACTTCGGCCATTGGAAACTGGGAAATGATACTGTCGATCTTTGTTGAAAGAAAGTCAAAGAATTCGACATAGGAATTGTCAGATGGAGATCGGTACAAACAACAGATAAATTTTGTAGAAGACCTAAGGGAAAGTTTGAGCCAAAGGACATCGGGCCTACCCGATTCAAGATTAGAAACTCGAGCACAAGCCAGGCGCTTGTGGCTGCTCCGGTTGTATCGGCAAGCGTCGATCTCCGGAGTTAAGCAGTGAAGTGCGCGTCCATAACTTGGATGGGTGACCGGCATTGTGGGTTTTGGGCAACGGCACGTGGTGTTCTGCTCGGGGTGAACAAACGGACCGAGCAACAACCATCCAAGTTATGGAATGAATGGTGTGTGAATGGGAAGGAGTAGGGGTCAAGGTACAATAAGCCTTCAGGCTGCAGTGCACCACTTAGGGGGCCGGTCGTCGGGCCTGGGTGGGATGACCCCGAAAGGGCGAAAAAAAACAAGCCAGATCGTTGCGAACGTAAGCACACACGCCCTCAAGTGGGCGAAAAGACGAAATAAGTTCGTAGCCTGGGAAGAGAAGGTGGCTGGTTGAAGTTTTAGAACTTATTTGTGTCTCCGTTAGGAACAGTATGTGGGGCTTAGATGACTCAAGGTGATGGTGAACGGAGTTTATATTGGTGTTAAGCCCACATATATTTGCACAGGAAATTAAACCTTTCGATGAAGGCCCCCGGATGCACCCCTCGCCCGGAGATCCGAATGGAGGGGTATTTTACCTCCGGAATGTTCTACTCCCGGGTGTGCCGCCATCATTTTTACATAGTTTTGGGGTGAAAGGAAAAAAAAAAGAAAAAAGAAGGAAGAAGGAAAACTGACTCACTTACCCAGAACCCGAAACGTCCGTTAGGACTTCACGGGTCCTTTAAAGGGTGAGTGGGGTGGTACCTCCTCAGGCGAGGAAAGCTCCTCTACCACCTACCATGGTTTGTCAAAAAATGCTGCCCTTGGTCATAAATTGTCGTTCCAACTTTTGAAGTTTCA